>JAPYZP010011506.1:0-12840 GCA_030522985.1 Torymus sinensis
AGCTTTTAACGGGTGCGCAGATAATTGATATAGCGTGAAGAGAGCCGATGATGCATGGATGATTGTGATGGTGATACCCTGGCCGATATGGAGAAGGAGATTTGCATTGCAAATCAACATCTTATAGCGATTAATGACAAATATATATCGCGGACGCAAGAGATCGTTTTACGGTATCGTAATGTGTCTTTTCATACGGTACCGTATAGATCATGTATTTATATGACGTAGGAGAATAAACGACGTGGCGCGTGGATGATTGAAAAATTAATTGCGCGGGAGGTTGGCAAGTGTACTTCCGCGAACGCGAGCGGAGAAATTGATCGTTAAAGAGTGCAACTTTGCCGGGATTAACCCGATGCTGAGTAATTGTGGTAACCTTGTAAAGTTCAAAGGAATGATCGCATGTCTTTTTAACACTATGGTATTATCTTCTGTAAATGGATATGTCATCCAATATTTCCGTAATGATTTTTCAAATACGTTGATTTTCATACTATAGAACTGTTATTAATAAAAAAGAAGTGCGTAATAGATAAATACAATTTAGTTATTCTTTTAAACTATATGCTATTTTAAAGGTTTTTTTGTATAACATACTTTTTTCATAATTTATTTTAATTAACTTTTTTCCGATTTGGTATCCTGTTTTCAGTTGATGCTAATTAGAATAAATTTGGCAGCGGTTTGTTTTTTATTGTATTTTCTATGTAGATGACGCAAGAGGAAGATATTAGCGTTATTCCTAGACAAATTCAATGGACAACGTAATGAATATGTAAACACGAAAATATTAGTAGGAAGGACCTTTTAGATCATTTTGATCTGTCAAATTTTACGTGGGTCGACAGTTCAGAATTTATTATAGCGGAGCAAAATTCACGTTAGCATTCTTTAGCTATTTGGGAATACCTACACCGAAGCTTCCTGAAAATTTTATTGACCTCTCAATTCTTCTCGAATTAAAATCTTACGCTAAGTTTGTTCAGATTCAGTGGAGAATAATGATTAGTTGAAAATATAGTGGCGACAAAAAACTTTTTATTTTTGTTGTGATCACTAAATATACATAAACGATATTTTATGTAATCTTGTAACAAACACGTAATATTCTTATTCTGGTTTCAATACAAAAAAGCGTCATTGATCTAAATATCTGACTGTAATTCAATGTCGCATAGTTCAATCATTGCCTTCACCTAAAAAACTTAACGCTTAATTAGCATGTTATACATATGTGGAAGCCAGGAAAAAAATGTAATTTGTAATTGCACAACATTTCTGACTTAATGTTACCGCGAGTTTTCTTTTCAGGCGTGCGAGTGCCGCTATTGAACGCGTAGTAGCTTTGTTTCATCTCGCGAGCCATACGGCGCCTTGTAGAAGTTGCTAGATCACTTTTGAAAACGGAAGCACGCATCATGATTTATTCCCTGTAACGGTTATGGTGTTACACGTAATAATGACAGGTGATTTTCAGTGTCAATTTGTATTTTTCAAAGTCACTATACAGCATGTACGGTGTATATTTATTTAACGTTATGGAAAAATAAATAATGTTAAATTCTAAAAATCGTCGGCTTAGTGGAAAAAGCGGACACATCGATTTTCCGTTGGAAAAGTGGACACGTCGATTTTTGGTTCAAAAAGTGTACACGTCGATTTTAATTGTAAAAGCACACAGTTCGGGCCAGAGTTGAAATTTCTATTATTTGAGTTGAGATCTACTGGCACTGGAAAATCATCTGGCTCGCTTTGTACTTTATTTATGTATTTTATGGTATCGTTTCATCAATTATACACTTATCAAATTTATTTTTCTTTTAATAGAGAAAAAAGTTCAGGCCCGAGGTGTCCGCTTTTTAAACGCGAAATCGACGTGTCCGCTTTTTGAACCAAAAATCAACATGTCTCCTTTACCAATGAAAAATCGACGTATACTGATAGAAAGAAATATTTCAGTCAAATGCGCGATGCATTTGGAAGTCAATTTTTTCAAGTATTTGACCTAAATGAACATTATTTAACAGTTAAGGAATATTCATTAACAGTTAATGGGCGATCGCTTTTCGACACCTTTTTATCAAGCGTTACTTTTACCAAATGATCCATTCCTTAACTGTTAATGCACGTGCATTTGGCTGAAATCAAATACACATTCGTTAACAGTTAAGCCCAGCGAAAAATCGATGTATCCGCTTTTTCCCCTAAGCCGATGAAATAACTTTGCATCCGCATTTTTGTTTCAATATATAAAAACGATGGTTGGATGTTGTGAAGCATTTAAAGATTGATTTTGATTGGTCCGTAAGGAATACGCGCGACGATCAACTACTTCCGCTATCTTTGAATGTTTATTCTTAATCATTTCAAACTAAATAATTGAATCAAAATATAATGAAAGATTAATTTTTTGTTTTGAAAAATTATCTGATTATCCTACCATTTAAACTAATTAAAATGAAATTATAATGAAAAATATATACGCGTAAGCTCAAAACCAAAATAGTACGCGCGCAGCGCGTTTGGATTTTGCTAGTCATTAAAAAATGCACTTTCTTCGAAGCGTTTAAGGAATGTCAATCATTCGAGAATGCACTTTGCGTGGGATATCCAGAAATGCGGTCTGCATTTGTGATTGTCGGGCTTTTCATGCCATAATTAAGACTGGGTTTTAAGCAGATCCTTATGAATAACTGTTTATGAATTATTCTGGCATTATTGGAACGCCAATAAATCATCAAATTCATTACTCTTATTGAATTTTCGAACAATAATATACAATAGATTAAAAGGCACATTACTTATAAGCAAACAAAGATATTACATGTAAACTAGCATGTAAAACGTAAATTGATTTTCGAACTTGATCATTAACAAGAAACAAAACCATAAAACAGTTTATTAGTGAACATCTCTTTCATCTTAAACTGTACTTAAAAAAAGCGTCAACATGACTTTCTATTATAACCGCGCAGCTCAGAAGGGACAGTGTCGGCCTTGGACTCGCTAAGTGAGGCATCCTCCAATCATTCCCATCCCTTTGAGACCGCAAATCGAGCCCTCGTATATATTGAGTCCCGCAAATAAAGCATCGCGTCTTATCCCGGATGTGTCGTTCGTCGTTGCGCGCGAGCTCGCGCCAGCGAACTTGTTCTTGCTCGTCCCTTTTGATACTGCCAACCAAAACATCAACTCTCCCCCTACGCGATCAGCATTTTCACTTTCCTCTTTTTCCTTCTGCATTGTTTATCCGCTACTCTCCGTAATTTTCCATTCGAGTTTTTACCCTTCTATGGCTTGATTGCCCCGCTTCGCGAATTCGAGCAACATTTTACGACTTAGCATTATACACTGTAAGGTTAAGTTTCGTTTTATTTCAATTATGATTTTAATTTATGAGAAAGTTATTTTTTTATACTTTTTCTATACATTTGCAAGTGTAACCCAAGAATTTTCCAATACTTTATAAAATATTTAATAGAAGCTAAAAATATACACTATTATAGTTATCTAAAATTTAGTCTAAATTTTAACAAGAAAATTTAAATCAATTTCATGAAAATAACAGCCGTTATTGAAAATTGATATTAAAACAATGTATTTTAGAATATTTTAGAATATTTTACAATAAAATTTATTTTTAAACTTTATTTTTTTTATAAGAAAATTTATTATTTTCATACTTGCGCTGGGACATACTCGACATGTGGAATTTTCACTTTTTAAATAGTAATTTCTAAGTTTTTCGTAGCAAATTATACGTTCTAAATAATAATTTTTATAATAGTAATTTTTCTGAATAATGAAATGAAATATCACACAGTCAGTCAATTTGCTACAAAAATAATAAAAATTATTATTTCAATAAGTAAAATTTACTTTACAAACATCATAAATATTATCATTTAAAAAATAAAATTTGCTACTAAAATTATAAAAATTACTATTTAGAAAAATAAAATTCACACATCACGAGTGTGTCTCAGTGTGTTGAATTGTAACAATAGTCAATTTTCTTATAAAAAAGTAAAGTTTACTATTATATTTTTCTCTGTGTGTTAAATAGTATTGGTTGTTAAAATTAAAATTTTTTTTTGTTCACTGCATGCAACATATATGCATGAGTGATAATAAATTTATAAGCTATTATTAGTTTATTTTTTTAAGTACTGATTGACTTTATTATTTTGAATTAGATATTTACTTATTGCTGATATTATTATTACTATGTAAACAAATATATTTGTAATAAACTGATTTGTAATGTTTTATGACTGTTTCATCTAATTATAAACATATAAAATATCAAGAACATAAGTTCGGATAGTCCTATAAATAAGATTTATCTTAAATACAACTTTATTTCATTTTAGTCATACTTATCATTTGTGTCTATCATCTTCTTCTTCTTTTTCTTCTTCTTAAAATATGAAATATGTACTAACTTTTCCATGATTCTGATTGCTACCCTTAACACAACTAAATAAAATACAATGATAGATACGTATTTAAATATATAAATAAAATCATGTTATTGTATCATAAAAAGCTATAATCTTTGCTTTAACCCACTATTAATACCGTGACAGGGAATAATTATATAACTACGCGAAACGAACATAAGAAAAATGAACTCATTGAACTAACATAAAATAATCTGGTGTCCTTGTCAAATGTCTGGCACGTGTACTTGATGTGCAAAAATAATAAATTTTCATCGAACTTAGCGTCTCTTTCGATCTTATACCACCACGTTTTATAATACGTATGCACGTACTCCACGCATAAGCGGAAAGTCACTGGCGAGCCACGCATGCTTCCAGTCTCCCTACCCCGAAAGATCGTCTGGCATGCAAAGTCTCGTTCCACTGCTTTATATACATACAAGGGAGCGCGTGCCTAGTTAGCCGTACCCGCGAAATTATTCGCGCCTCCCTCCGCGTGCAGCAGCCAGTTTCACTCGGTCTCTCTCTCTCTCTCCCTCTCGCTATGCAACTATACGGAACGCGAACAAGTCGACAGCAGCTGATAAAGAAGAATGCATGCCGAGGCGAAAACACATCCATTGTCTCGGGTACTTTTGCAGGAACATTTATTTGGAGCGCGAGGCTGTATACGTATAAGAGACAGTGCTATGTTCATAGCACATCATAGAATATGCCGTTAATTCAATGTCGCTTTCAGATGTTATAGATGCATTTGCTTTCAGTAGTGAAAATGAATGTTAATGATGACACGGTTATCCATGTTATACAAGGGCTGACATAACATTCCTTAAAATTGAAAAATGTTATATATTCTTCTAATTAAGTAGGCAGACTAACATACATCTTATATAAATAAATAGTTTAGAGAAAAGTTCAAACGTGATTTAAAAGGTGATCTATATATATTTAATTGAAAAATGATCAAATTTTAATAATGATATCATACAAATTGAGGATATTCATCGAAAAAAAAGTTTTTCCCAATCATATGAGATCTATCATTACGGAATTCTATGAAATAGTTCTAGCGTCGAGTCGAAATACGTCAAACATGTGATATCATTCTCAACGGTATATTTCATAATACACAGACAACATATGTTTTGATTGACAGTCGTACGGCTGTTCAGAATATTTTAACAGATTTTGACATATTTCACGCGATTGATTTATTTATTCACACAAATTATTAATGAAATTGTAGGTATAGATCCCTTCTTAAAAAAGTGATGACCGGAAGAAGTGAAGCCTCTATAGACTTGATCTGTGATTGGTCCTTGGATAAAAGGCGCGAGAATTCAAAATTAAATAAGCATTTTTATTTGATATTATTATTTATTGGAATGAAAATAATTAAAGTCAAAAGTATTAAATAAATAATAATCAAATTAATGTTGGTTGTAGCTTAAAAAAAATATATAACATGTTTTAATGATTTATTAAAGTGATGTTAAGAAGTAGTAAAGGATTTCAAAACACAATATGATTAGTTATTAAATTTCATGGTAAAATTCAAAACAGTAAGCAATGTATATTACAAGAAGTAATTATGGTAATATTAGAATAAATTATGTAAATATTATGTTTAGATTTTATTCTTTATTTGATACTTCATGCAAAAAAATGCCACTAAGTTTATAGTTTCGAGCTTCAAAATTTAGTATTTATGAAGAGTAAATGTACTATTGTATTATATCAATTACTAAAGATGTATTAAAATTAAAAGAAAAAAATTTCCAACTCATGAGGAGTAAATTATTCTTAACATGTTTTAATAAAAAAAAAGTACATAGAGCGCGCGCAGCGCGCATGGATTTCGCTAGTATTACAAAAATTCTGTTTATTAATACTTGTTTTTTATTAAATGATTTTAAGGGCTTCTCTAAGAGTTCACAATCGAATAATCGTTTTTATGCTTTAGTACACTGAGGTAAAAATATAGTTACTGTTACAATAGTGAAAAATCGTCGCTACCTTATTTTATAGTAAAAATAACTATATTATAGTGTCATTTGTAATAATTATAGTTGAAACTACAAAAATATAGCATATTTTACTAAAACATAGCATATTTTACTAAAACATAGCATATTTTACTAAAACATAAAAACATATAGAAACTATAATTCGACAACTAAACGACATACTAGTATGGTCTACGCAAATTTATTTAGTGTACAGTATAGTAATATTGATTTTAACATAGCACTTTAAACAAGAACTCCCGGAAACACGACGCTAAAAATAAGGTTTTTCATTAAACAAGACACTTTCCCACGCTCGCCCCAGCTCTGGGAATTTCCAGAACCGAGCCCTTATCCAACAAAAACGAAAACCATCGGTCGAGCCGCTTCGCACCTCGATTTAAGCCTAACGAGGAGTACTCGCAATTCGAGCAAAAAGAGCAGCACATGCGCGCGGCGCGACGCGGAAAAGAGAAAAACTGAAGCTGCTCACATAAAGACGAACCTGTGCGCACGCTTGTATACCGAAAGGCACATCCGTCCTATCCCTCTTTCTCTTGCTTACTCTCCCCCTCCGTTCGCGCTTTGGTACCGCGATCCTGACCTCGGCGCGGCGGCTACGGCGGCGTCGGCCGCCCCTCCGTGGGCTACCGCGTAATGTCAATGTCAGAGGAGGTGTCTCTATACGGGCACCGCTGCAGGGCGTACACGCATACACGTAGGTGTACGTGCGTATGCGTGCGTGCGCATGTGTAGGTGATTATGGTGTGTGCGGTATCCCTACCCCCGTTGGCGTGCCGCCGCTGGTAGCGCAGAGCGATGGAGGTTCGTCGCACTCCAGAAGCTCGTATATAAGGAGCCAGCGGCCAGGCTCCCATCATCGTCTCCGAGGATCTCGAGATATTCAGTGTCTAGCAAGACCCACGCTCACTCACTTCAATTCACAATGAAGGCAATCGTGAGTATATTTTTCACATTTTTGTTTACCGGTTGCAACAAGTTTCTGTGTGTTTGTGTATTGTGTAGTTTAGTTTGTGCAACGAAAGATTCTACGTCTACGGACGTACAGTAGCCGTTATTACGCAGATCTGTTGGTTTATTGCAATATTGATTGTATTGATGCTACGGATGTGGATGTGCCGTATTTATTATTTCTAATTTTTATTTTTAATTTCACGTTAATGTTAAGTAGTCTATTATGATGTATCTATGTGCTAATTGCCATTTTATAATGTTTAGACTGATATAGCAATGCATGAGCTTTTATAATTATCATTCTTATTTTTAAATTTGTTCAATAACGATCTTTTGAAAACTACTAACTAATGCGTAACGTGTATGTAAATAACTTTTATTACCATTTTAGATTATTAGTACTATAATCGAACGACATTTTATTTTGCATAATACAATATTTAATTTGTTACATAAGATTGCTAATTACGACGCATCCGTACATTAGTTAAAAGTAAGAAACTCTTTATGATTACTAATTTACTTCCGTCATCAACAATTACTATAGATAATGAGAAATATCACGTATTATATACAGTGTAAGCTTTTCATAGGAAGTCGTTAAAGTATGCCATGTATCACTCACTTAAAGCATGCGTGGTATTGTGACACGGTGGAATGCGTGAATTTACTAATCTTATTTTCACTAGAATGCCATATCTGCACACATAAATTAAATATTACACAAATGAGTGATCAAACTCTACAGGTACTACTAAAGGTTAACTTTTATATTCTAATTACTAAAAAAAAAGGTTGAAAATTCTATTTACATTGAAATGAACTACTCGATTTATCTTGTACTTTCACTTCTCTTTGATTTTCAATTGCGTGACATTTTTCATGAAATGATGCATAGTGTAAAAATCTAAAAGCAAAATTAAAGAGAAATTTTTTTTATGATAACAAAGAAATGCCTTTTCTTTTAAGACTAGGAAAACTTAACTGCGTAGCTAATCTACGAAAATGATGGTGGAGAAGATAAACTGCGTCATTAACGTTCCGAATAATAGTAAAATTATATACTTTTATCTTATAAGTAGAAATTTGCATGTAAGTTTGCAAACACTTTTGCTCAGTCATTGTTTCACTTTAATGTCAGACGTTTCAAGAAACTACACTTCATAGTAATAATTTAATGTCACTTTCCTTAAATGTCAAATTTAACTTCGGTGTCTTAAAACAGCAAACGTGGTTAAAATTAAAATAAGAAAATACTTACTCGTTGTGTTATCTCTATTTAGAGTTTGATATACCTAAATTTTGAAAAAACTTTCTTAAATGTATGTAAATATTCGGTAATATGTCATAAAATGCATGTTAGAATCATTAGAAATACCACCTGCTCTTTACGTCAAAATCATTTTGTAATTATTTCTTCAGGTTGCTTTGTTCGTCGTGGCCCTCGCTGCCCAAAGCATGGCTGGCGATCTTCTGCCAAGGGACACCCCCGAGGTAGCCGCCGCCAAAGCTGCCCACCTCGCCCAGCTGAATTACGAAGCTGCCAGGAACACCCTTGGCCTGCCCACCATCCAGTACTACAACCCCAATGTCTACCCTAGCCCCATATTCTACAACGCCCCCTACTACTATGGACCGGCTCCCATTGGCGCTGACGGACGCGTCGTCGACACCCCCGAGGTCGCCGCCGCCAAGGCCGCTCACTTCGCTGCTCACGCTAAGGTTGGTAGCGCATCCGCGTAAGTGGCCGCACTGTTCCTCGCGTGATTGCGGCGTGGTAGTTGGGTGAAGTACCCGTTACAAAGCCAAATAATGATGATTATAGCTTTTCGTATTGCTTTTAGATAGGTTTTAGTCCAATTTTCAATTAAAATTTTCCTATAAATTTAGAATTTCCGATGAATAAATAATGATTTTATTATTACTAAATCTCATTTACATCAAATGCACTGTGAAAAACTAACTCATGAATATGATTATTAAATACTTTTCTCATTCAAATTTCACTTTCAGTAGATGATAATAAATTCATTTTGAATTAATCCATTTGACTCGGCATATTAACAAACAAAGCAATCGAAGTAATTCTATTCAAAGATACCGTCGAACGACTTTTTGCTCACAATATAGTACTGTGTATAATTAACATTCCTCTAGTCTGCAGCCAAAGAATATCTGGATAATTTGTTACTTTTCATTATTTATAGCACTAACCCCACCCTCACGTAAAATCACTCATCATCAGCATCGTGTCACCGACCCGTCCATTGTCTCGTCATGCAAATCTCCCGTGCATTCCTTCATCTCTGCATTTCTCTGCTCGCAGGCGTCGCTGAAGCCTTACGGCGCCCTGGCCGTGTCGCCGTACTACGCTTACGGCTACCCGCACACGGCACCCATTGGCGCCGACGGCAACGTCGTCGACACACCGGAAGTCGCCGCCGCCAAGGCCGCCCACTTCGCCGCTCATGCCGCCGCCCATCACTGATGAGCCTATCGTAAACTCAGACCTGACCACCTCTGAGCGCGTGTTCACCTCGTCACCCCGCGACGCTGACGAGAAGGCACACGCGCTCGCGAGGATCTACGCCAGCAGCGGGGAACATCCATTTTTACCGTTATACCGGTTGCCCAACCGGCATCTCCATGTGATCTTCATTGCATACTTTTGTACCATACCGATGTAACATTCATTCGCGGTTTCCAATCCGTCCTTTTTTCTGTTTCGTTCGACAGTGACAGTGGAAAGTGCATACAGCTGTAATTTATGTGTACGTGACTGTATTCCTTCATTATATGTTGCACTCATAATATAAATCATGATTCATCAAATGTGCAGATGTCTTTTTGCTTTTTTACCCCATTCCCGTATACGAATAATACTTATACGCGATCGATACGTTTGCATGTTAATGAGCTGAGTTGTTGATGACCCGAGCAGTCATGATATAATGAGCGTTAGAAATTTTAATTAATTGCCATTAACAATTAACCATTTTGTAGATAGGTCATTCAGAATGTCTAAGTCAGTAAAGTTTATTGTTCAATATCTCTCTAGCCAATTTAGTCAATATTGGATCAAAATAACATTTTTTTTAATCGTTTATAAAAATATAAGTTAAGCATTTTTAATATTGGTTCAAACTAAAAATTTCTTTATCAAAGTGTACGTCAGAACATAATTAATATAATTTAAATTAAACGATAAAAATCACAACCTAAGTAATCATGAAAATTTAATACTGCTATCAAGGATTTCTACTTTCACTTCGGCGTCTTCTTCACCCTACGGTTTTAAAATACTTACAGCGGTCATTTTAGCGCTATACGGTTAGTTGGAACATAAAGGTAATTTTATATCGAAGATCGGAGGACGAACCGCATTACTTACAAACAAAAAACTTCCTTATTATTCCTTAACAAATTATATTATCCGTATATTATATGAGATGACCGCCATACAGAAAAGTTTTATCTTTTAGCCAACGTGAAAATTATAACATTAAAATGTAATATTATTCTAAATTAATCGTTCTTAAACAAGAATGGGACCATTTTTATAACTCACTAAAATGTATGTATACGGATGTACTTATTATATATCTAATATATGTTTACCGATTATTTCAACGAAATTTTGACGACACCCCGGAAAAAAAATTTTTATGTATTACCATACATAACCATACGTGATTTTATGCCTATTTTACACATAAACAGGTGTAAATGTTTTACACAACCATTGGTAAAGATTTTACCGAAAAGTTTTTTTAAAATCACGGCTTTACACAAAAATTTGTGTAAAATCAGAGTTTTACACAAGAATTTATAGACACAAGAAGTGGAAATTGAAAATAGAACATTTTAGACAAAGACTGTGTAATATTTTACACAAGAAATTTTACATAAAATTGAAATTACACAGGGATTCATATTTTACACATCATTTTTAAGAGTGTACATTGGCACATAGTTTCTTCAAACTAATGTATTTATTCCTTTTTGTTTCCTCAAAGAGGAAGCTTTGTAACGACAAAAAAAATTTTTGAGAAAAAAAATGTTTAAAAACTTGTTTAAAGACATTTGGTACGAAAAATCGTCGTTTTTGAGCAAACAAATGTTTAAATTATCTTTAGTCTGTCATTTGTTATTGATGAAAATATTGTTTTTACTTTTAAAATTTATTTCTAAAATATATTTTATTTATCGAATTCAAATTTTCACTACTTATTACACTTACCTAGTACACCAATTAGCTAAAATTTCAAAAGGTTATATTCATTTGTTTTGGAGAAAAAAATTATTTTAGAAAAAAACGTAAATTTTCTTTCGTCGTCGACAACTGTCGTAAAAGACAATGAATGGTTTTGAAATTTGGCAGAGAGATAGCTTTTTATATCTAAGGATCCCATTAGTTACTCAAAAAAATTATACTATCACTAACAAACATATTTGAGGTTAAATTTATTTTCAAAATATTTTTAAATAGCGTTTTCTAAAAAAATATTTTATTTATCGACTTCAAATTTGAATCACTTATTACACTTACCTATTACACCATTTAGCTAAAATTTCAAAAGTTTATGGAACAACCATGGACAACACTGCGTTGACGCATATTATAATGAACGCATCGCTGAATTGCACTGTAGAAGAGGATAACTACCTAAAGAAAAAAATTCGTAAGAAATATCACAAGTTTAAATAACGTTATGAATTCAATGAGGCTTGTACTGTACCAGCATCGATGATGAAGGAAAAGACATAAATCCCCAAATTCCACAGTAATTAAGTTCTAATCCTTTCTAATTTTGAGCACACGTAATAGTTATGTAAAGGTATTGTTTATGTTAGAGATTTAAAGTATTCAGTTTAATATTGTCCTGAACGAATAAATGTAATTATTTTAATAATTGAGTAGGTAACATTTATTCTTATTATCAATAAATAGTTGATAGTTTGATTTTTTGATCAAATAATGGTATCCTTAGATATAAAAAAGATAAATATCTGCCAAATTTCAAAAAGATTCATTGTATTTTACGATAGTTATGGACGCAGAAAGACAATGCACGAGTTATGCACTTTTTACTGAAAAATGCAGTTTTTAGAAAATGCAGTTTTTAGAAAAATGTATTTTTCTCGAAAAAGCCTATTTTTGTCTCAATTTTTTTTTGTCGTGATACAAAACGTAAATATTTATCTAGACGTATTTGTGAGATTCGGGGAATTTTCCCTGGGATAGCGATCACTAATGAGATAATACATAAACAATTTTTTCACGCTTAACGCTTATATATAGTGATATAACAATGATATAGGGTGACTGCACCAGTGAAGGAACGAATAAGGAAATTGTAACTTTTGTTATTTAATTAAGTGGTTTAAAAATGAATTATAAGTAAAACCCT
>JAPYZP010011517.1:0-14829 GCA_030522985.1 Torymus sinensis
AGACATTTTTCAAAAACAATGTATTTTGATTCCTAATAACTCTAAACACAATTATAACATGTTTTTACAACAACTCAAAAAATTACTATCACAAAGCTTTCTCCAGGAGGAAGCAAAAATGAAAATTAGTACATTAATTCAGAGTATAAGTTCCACATTCCACGCTGTGATGTTACTTCTTAGTGAATGGCTTACTTGAGACACTGTCATTATGTCTGAAAGTATAAAACATTTTACTAACAAAACAATGAACTTTTCAGGCTCATTATTGACTTTTTTTATTTTTATTCTCTTTCTCTTCTGTACTTGCATTTCTTTTTTCTGCTTTTCTATGAATACTTTATTCTAATTTTTTACTTTTTCATAAACGTACAGTCTCTTTGAACACTAATGATTTTCATTATTTCAGTTATCTCTTTGAATTTCACATAATTACCCGGAAGTGCTTGGACACCCCATATTTTATTTGCTTATAGCACATATAAAAATTATTTCTAATTTTTCGTCGTCGCAATAATAGTCGTTGTCATCTACGAGCTGTCGTTATAGCTTGCAGAACTTGATGATGTAAATCGTCTTGGTCAGCTTGCACGTCTGATCCACGAATTTATATTTTTTATAATAATTTTAGAATAGATCTTTAATTAATAAAAGGAATCAGCAGATCAAGTTTTTGGAAGCCATGTGCCAAAATTTAGCACTGCCAATGAATTGGGATCGGTTTTTATAATGTCATATTAAAAAAAAAAGCATGAAACAGTTGTTTAAAACTACGTTCTTTCTAAACGGTATACATATATGTGTATAATTTTAAATGTCTCATTACTTTAATTAAAGAAAAATTCAACTTGAGCTATACACGGCAAAAAATACAGATTTGCGGAGTGGAAAATTCAATCGTTTTGTTATAGTTGTTACGTCTTGTTACGTATCATTTGATAAATTCTTTCAAATATTACATCAATAATTTTTCATTACAAGACGCATACTGTTGCAAATTTCGGCAACGCTCATATTTGGTATGAGTGACGTCACGACGTATGTGGGTCATTGAAACCGCCAAAGTCCACGCTCAGCATTTTTCAAATGCTAGGAAATTGACCCACTTATACGACTCTTGCGTTAAAGTAATCCTTTGTGAAATTTTATATTTGTAAATTATAAAAGAATATATTTCAATGGCTCCATCTAACCGCAGTCAACAATAGGTGAAATTATTCAGAGTATCGCTATTTTATGATTCAATACATATATTATGTTATGCACTACAATGAATATAGGGGTGATCTGAGCCAGTAGACGCACTTCTTAGATGATAATTTTTTTATAATTCCTAAATATGTTTTTTGAGAAATCGAACATTACTATTTAAAGCTGTTACCCTAAGTACTGTTCTACAACTTTTATCTCAAGTTAAACAAGAAGTTTAAAAAATACAAATATATATTTATCATCTCTTCTTTCCGCCCATTCGTTGGCTCTTAGGTTGGGGCAAGTTGACTAACAAGAAATTTGAGATTTATTAACAACAATACTATGATTATTTTTTATTTAAATGTAAACAATTTAAATATACATATCTGGGAGTAAAGTCGCATATTATTCCCAGGGTGAGTTCACTGACCCGAGCCAGCGAAGCGAGGGCAGTGAGCACCCAAGGAAATGATCGACTTTACTCTCGTGTTACATATAGTACTTTATTCCCATATCCATTGTGGCCACATTATAAATTTAAAAAGTTATTTTGTATTTAAGCGTTATAATTTTGTTAGTTATAACCAAATTCAATATAAACATAAAATTTTAGACGATGTTACTGTATTCCTACATATGCGAGACGTAATGTACTTTACGTCTCAGTTTTAAAGTCTACAATGTAGCCATTATGAAGATGGAGGATCGAGGCAAACGAGTGACGACGAAGTCGGCCCCAGGTGAATGAAATATTTTAGACAAAAAATGTTTATAAATATGTTTTAAGACTTTCGGTACAAATTTACGTCGTTCTTAAGCAAAAAAAATTTCGTGTCTGTGTATATATGTATGTGAGTGTGTGTATGTGTGTGTGTATGTGTATGTCAGTATGTATGTTAACACACTGGAGTTAACTTTTTAACCATTTGATGGATTTTCACTGGAAAAAGCTAATGCTGCTTCGTTTCGTATGAGAATAAAAAGAACATAACCTATTTTTCGATTTTTTTGTTTTTTTTATAAGCAAATAACGATTTTGAATTTTTAGTTTTTTCGATTTTTTAATGTGTTACAGATATTATTAGTTAACATCATAAATGTTTATTGAAAGGTATTTCAATTATCTATATTTTCCTTTTTTTAAATTTAAACTATCTTTAGTATGTTATTTGTTATTGATGAAAGTATGGTTTACTTCTCTAATTTACTTTAAAAAAATATTTTATTTATCGACTTCAAATTTTAACCCCTTATTACACTGATCTAGTACACCATTTAGCTAATATTTCAAAAGATTATCTTCATTTGTTTTCAAGAAAGAAATTATTTTATAAAAAAAGTAAATTTTCTTTCGTCTCCGATAAGTGTCGTGGCAATGAATCAATTCTACTTTAGTTATGCAACGACATACAAAATCACTTTTTCTTATAAATTTTTTTTTCTCTAAAAATAATGAATAAAAAAACATAAAAATTTAACAACTTATAGTAATCAGTATTCTTTATAACCAAACAAATATTCATGTCAATATCTTCTTTTAATTTAGAAATATAATCTATTTACAAAAAATTACGTTTTCATCAATAACTTATGACGAAATGTAGCTATCGACTTTTTTTAAATTTTAAAGAATTGTATACAGATAATTCATGATGTATAAATAAAATTTGTTTTAAATATTAAAAAAATCCAAAATAAAAATTTTTAAAATTAAAAAATCGCTATAGAAAAAAATTGAATTTTACAAAAATAGACTATTGACCGCAATTGTTGAAGCAAAATCTAAAAAAATGATCACTAGCTGGTTAAAATCGATCGAGTAGATCATGAGATATCAGCGTAAACAGACATACATACACAAATTTGATGAGAATGGTTGTTCAGATTTTTCTGAAACTTTGAGAAATTGATAATTTAATATCCCTTAATATAATGCAATCATCCAAATGTTGGTTCACCAATTTTTAGAGTTAATATATGCAAATGAATAGAATTATTCACGCTCATTCGATCATTGTACACACAATTTAGCAATGTCATAAAGAGATTCAAAAGTCTGCGCAATTTCAAATAATGCGATTATTATATACAAGCAATACTCAACGCTTTATATGAAAAATTTCTAAGATCTTTATATTTTTTAATAATTAGCTCTAGAGCCACTCCCTTTTATTACTGGAAAGTAAGTATAAACTTTAAGCGAGTAGAAGAAAACTACACAATAGCGGTCAAACGATCGTTCGCCGTTGCCAAATCAAAGTACCTCGAAACTCAAAGACGATCAAACACGCACTTGACTCATGGCGTACCGATAGTACTCTCTTGAAAAACTTAAATTTAAGAATTTTGAGCAGTTTATGGTTAACTATCAACAATTAAGATCAGTCCTATCAAAATCCATGAAGTTCTTGGAGCTTCAAGTCACGCCAAAGTGAAAATTTAGAAATGGCCATATCTTTGGATAAAATAGGTCTGAAATTTTTTTGGGGATCTCATTTTATCATAAATTGAATATAGTTTCAGAATATTACTCGTATATGGGAAAATCTCCAGAACTTTTGACTCGTTTGTCCTAGTGTTTTTTTAATTTATTGCTGTTATTAATTTAGCGTTCGAAGCATATAAACGAGATAGGGTGTACCATATTCAATTTTTACGCAGAAAACCAATCCTGCAAATCATATTGTTGTGCCATGCACGCTAAATTCTAAACGTGTAAAAAAAACTATCTAAAAAGGTCCACTTCTGGAGGACGTCGCATTTTTGATAGTTTTTTACATGCTCAGAATTTAGCGTGCACGGCACAACAATATGTTTTACAGAAATGGTTTTCTGCGTAAAAATTACGTAGATACCCTGTGTCATTTATGTGCTTCGTACGCTAAACTAATAGCAGCAATAAATTAAAAAAAAACTTGGGCAAACGAGCCAAAAGTTCTGGAGATTTTCCAATATACATATTACTAATAATTGATATTTAGTTTTTCAGGTCATTTTAAAAAGATAAATTTAAAGGTGTCTGACCGCCTTAAGGTATCATGTTATGAAAATATTTACAGATTTTTATACCTGATTTTTATATGATGGATATAAATCCTGATTACCTTAAAGCTATAGCTCTGATTAATTTATATAAACTTTTCATCAGGTTAATCTCTACCAGCAATGCAAGTCGTTTTTCTGCGGCCAATCTCAGGTTCTTTGTTTTTTTCATTGATTCATCGAGTCCGGATCAACAATCACATCTACACCACTCAAATTTTTATCGAGCCCCAACTTCTTTTTCGTTACGTCAAAACATTCTTCGCTACTTATATTACTATTTACATAAGTGATTTTCTTCCTTCAGTTATTATGTACAGAGAGTTCATAAGTCACTTATGGTTGACCAGCTGACCTAATACAAACAAAAAATATTTTCTTTTACTTAGATAGCAAGTTTGTAAGATGTCAACTTGCTATGATTGAGTTAAGTTTCAGCTGACTAAGTAGTCCGATTTACAGCGAACTCTAGAAAGTAGGGAAATAAGGGAAAGCCTCGCTGGGAAGTCTGTCAGATTCATAATAATGCATCGTAAGAAGTCTGACCCTCTGAGCTGTATTCCTAGTGATACTTAAAAACTAAAGAACGACTACCTATGTAGAGGGAGTAATGTTACCTACCCGCACTTACCTAGCACACAAACGCATACACACTTGAAGCATTTAACCTTTCCTATCATTCTATCCCATCTCATGCACCTCGGCAGCTCACTGAGAGAAAAGTTTTGGAAAAATTACTATACTGTCTCGTAACGCTACCACAGACTGTAAAGACCCACAAAATTATCATACTTTACAGTAAATTTTACAATAAAGTATAGTAAATTTTCCTATATTTCTGGTAAAATTTCTTATAAAGTATGGTATATTTTTGGGTTTTTATAGTCTGTAGTGGCTTCACGGGATAGTATGGTAATTTTTACCAAACTATTAATAATTTTTCCTAAACTCTTTTCTCAGTGTATGGAGGAAAAGCAGCTGGTATCCGAAGTGCACTCTACATGACCCGCCTCACAGCCACGGCCTGCACGACAGTCAACTATGATACGAGAGAGAGCGACGAAGGACCACCGCTGTGTTCCCGCTGCCGCCACCGTCGTCCCCTGCCTGCCCGCCGACAACATCATATACTCGCCGCTGCGTGGATCGCGCTGCCTGTATACCGAACACACCACACACGGGATACGTGCAACACTGTGCGCATGCGCACATCGCGCATAATCTGACTGCAGAGCTAGCACGTGGCAAACGGTACGGAGACGACACTACCCTGCTATCGAGCGAGGAGACAAGACACCCCAAGTCATTCTAGTTCAGTCTACTTTGTTCAGTCAAGTTTCGTCAAGTCATCTCTGCTCAGTTTACTTCACCCAGTCCACTTTGGTCAAGTAATCTGAGTTCGGTCTACTTCATCCAGTCCAGTTGCGTCAAGTAATCTCAGTCCAGTACATTTCAATCAGTCGGCCTCGGCGGTCTGGCAGCGTAAGGATAGCAGCACATGTCGAACTGTAAGTGGCCGATGTCCAAATCCTCTTTTCCCTTCCCCTATTTGCGGTAGTGCAGGTACGTCTCGCCGCGAGACTCTTGCGAGTATTTTTGCGTAAGAAGTTTCACTGCGAAAGTGCGCGAATAGAAATCACCAGGGTACAAGGGCAACGTTGGGCTTGCTGCACCTCCTGCTAAGTATTTTTTTAGATTCCAATAAAGTTCGAATTTTTCGCTTTTTGTTATTTAATTAAACTCTATAGTGTAACACTTCATTTTTAGTGAACAGAAATTTCCTAATCCGATTTCCTGTAGCCCCACCGCGGATTACAAATTTGATATTTTATTTAATTTTTTTCGTCTCGTATTACATTTGAGTGATAAGAAAGGGCCTAGCAGAGTAAGATGGGAAAAAATTCCCCTAAGCCTTGAGCTATTGGATCAAGAGGATCGTACGCCTCAACAGGCTATTTTAAGGGTCTTTTTGTCATTCTGAGCAGGCGAGGATCCAGAGGGGGGGGGGGGGGGGCGGGGGCCAAGGAAAATTGTGGGTGGTGTGGCGGGGGGGGGGGGGATTTTTTTATGATTGATTTTGGAAGAAGAACGTGCGAAGAATAGACTGCAGCAATTTCAAACCGAAATTCAAAATATTAAGAAAGTTATAGCAGATATTCGACCGCGTCTTATAACCGCGCTCCTAGCCGCGCTGCAGCTGCGATGGTCAGTCCCCTCGATTGTTTTTGGAAAAGGTTTATACCTGCGTAGATCAGATAAGAGAAAGAGCAAAGAGCAAAACAAGAAGTCCTGGACAAGCTAAGAAACCGAGAAAATTTCGAGGTAATCAGCATATTGCTGGAAAAAACACCAAGCTTGTCAGCAGTTCTGGTGATAAAATAAAAAATCAAGGTGATTTTGATGTGCCTTTTATCGAAACTGCAAATTATGTACTCCTCAGTTTTAATCTAGTGTTTACAGCATTACAATCCGTAATAAAGTGCAAATTGTGTAATAGTGAAATTCAGGTTTTAGAAAAATCGCCGCAAGGATTGGGTTTCAAACTGTGTATGAAGTGCTCATGTCAAGAATAATATTGGTAATCAATTCTTGCCGGATGATTTAAAATGCGTACGAAGTAAACAGACGCTTCACTTTTGTTATGTGGCTACTCGGCGTTAGCTTTCGTTAGCTGCCAGGGTTTAACTGGCATAAATGTATTTTGCTCGCTGATGGATTTAGGCACTGGTTTCAGTAAAAGTGGTTATTATTACATAATTGATCAAATATATATTGCTGTAAAAGCCGTAGTTAAAACAGTGTTCAAAAAAGCAGTAAATCAAGAAAAAGAGAAAAACACGACAAACGGTTTTCCGGAAGATGAGATCACAGTCTCTGGCGATGGCTCGTGGGCGAAGCATGGATTAACATCACTTTTAGGTAACATTTCTTTGATTGGAAAATTTACAAATAAAATCATGTCAAAAATGGGTAGTTAAAGAAGAAACGGACGAGTATTTAGAATGGTACGAAAATCACGCAGAAGAATGTACAGCGAATCACGAAGGAAGTTCTGATTACAAACAATATAAACTGAATGAAATTGACCGCTTTGTGTCGAATCAGACAATAGAATATGTTTATAACTATTTATCTGTTATTCAGCTGAAGAAAAATATAGTTCTTCTATCTAAAATCGATATGCAGTTGTTTCAAGTTTTGTATAGCTTATGTATTGTTATTCCTAGATAAAATAGAGTAAAAAATATGATAATTACATGCATTCCATATTGTCTGCTGAGATAAACGTCAGAAAAATATAAAAAAATCTCGATTTTACCTGAAAACCCGTAGGGAAAATAGATGAATATGTGATTTATTTTTCCATATTCCATGTTTTACGATTCCAAACAACATATTAAAGATCAAAATATATAATTTAAATATAAAATAGGGCAATACAAACCTTTTTTGGCGAAGCTTCTGTTATCCTATGAGTAAAAATACCGAAAAATAGGGAAAAATACAGCAATTTCAATATATAGAACGAAATTCAGGATTGTATGAATTTAATTTATCCTTCATGCGAGGTAACTCGCTTTCTAACTGCTACTACAAAAAGTAGTGTGTTCGTAAATAATTTTTTATAATAATGCTGGTAACAAATAATTTTGTATTACTCTTAATTATGATGCTTGAGCAGTTTCCCAGTAGAATCTGAATCTAATGTAATTCTTAAAAAAAAAAAAAAAAAAAAAAAAAAAATTGAGCTAATTTGTTCAAATAAATTATTTATTTAATGAACTTTGAAAGTCTGATAGAAAATCGGCAGTCTAAAAGCCTGTAAATAAGTACTAATATGTACGCATAATTCCTGTATTGCAGTCCAAACTATAATCATTAAAGATTTTAAGCGTGGGACACTTTTTTCACCACTTCCTCAGAGCTCTCTAGATGAGATAAATTTGGGCCTCAAAAATTTTTTGAACACTTGAATTTCATAGATTTTTCATCGATCTTTTCAATGGTGACATTCAAAATAAGAAAAAAAATTTTTTATTACTCAAAAATGAAGTTTAAGTGTAAAAAACACCGAATTTTTTTTTTAATTGGATTTTTTATTAACTGTCCGTTATGCAATCATCATGAAACCAATTTAGATGGTGGAGAGATTGTCTGAACTTCAAGAAACTGTATTTGGAAAGTTAATTTTGTCACCTGAATGATCCAAAATGGCGTCCGAAACGAGAATATTCGCCGATTATGTTTAAGACGCTTTAAGCAACTAGAAAACTATATGCTTTTAGAAAAAAATGATAATTACAAAAAATGCTTAAAATTCATCAAAGAATGCGAAATTTTTTTGCAGAATTTTTTGAGACAATTTTGAAAATTTTTTTACTCGACGTTTTCATAAATTTGAAAAAATTTAAGAAAAATTCCGAAGAAATTCTAATGCATTCTTTGATAAGTAATAAGCACTTTTTATCAATTACAATTTTTTCTGAAAATTGATAGTTTGAGAGTAAATAATTTTTAAAGAAACAAAATGACACGAAAAGTCACCGCAGTAGTGACAGCAGTACGAGCAGCCTCCTCTTGGACGCACACACGTGAGAAAGATCCCTCTGCGATCAGGTTTACCAGTCATCGCAAGCATCGGAGGTTGACGCCAGCATAAGGTAGGAGCAGACGAACGATGAGGCACACTCAAACAGCGACGACGCCCGCGAGAGCGAGTCGCGCCATTACGTTAGTCTGTCGTTAGCCATCGTGGGTGTATGAGGAGCTTGGAAGAGCAACGGAGTCTTGCTCCAGCGCTCGGTGTAAACAGAGCTGATTCCAAGGTCCACCTTCACCGTCCCCCCCACCAGGAACTACCCCGTCGAGTATGGGAGGAAGTGCCGAACGTAGCCCTGCAGCAACAGATCACGCTGCCGCCCGAATAGACTACGTATGTTCCAGACATTCACCGATTAGATCCAGATATAAGTCGCAAGCGGATAAAAAATGAGGGCGCGTGAACAAAAAACGTCCTGACAAGATCATTGTTAGTTGTTCGAATTTTGAGCGTGCATAATAGAATATCTGTGTTTTTTTTTTTTACAAATCAGCCTTTGTACACAGTAATTACACCTATTGAATAAAGTTTCGATTAGTTTTACAGCATGAAATCGTCTAAGAAAGTTATTTAATAATTAGCTCGTCGAAAGATATGATGAAAAAATATATTTCATGTTTTGTCAATAAAATAATAGTTGGCCATAGGCTAGGAACTTCCTCTGGGATTGCCTTAGGCACAGCCGATAGGTCACACAGTTAGCTGGGTACATAGGGTAAGAGTTCTGGTGTCATGTAATTATTAACATTAAATAAAAAAAATTCTCCCGTGATTATAATTTTATTATTTCGGCTCGCGTAGTAAATCTTCGTGAACTCTGGTATAAGCTAAAATACCCATCATACTATATAGAGTAGTCTGTACGACGACAAATTACCAAACAGGGTGTGATATCTCCGTGGTTATTATCTTCAAGACCTCCTTTGGGATTCCATCTAGCTCAGGGAATTTTCTTCCGGGTAGTCTCCGGGTGACCCCAGTAACTCCACTCAAATAATGAAAGGACCCCCCCCCACTGACCAGTTGACAACCTTCTATCTTTTTCACTCACATGTAAGTGATGCCATGTTCTTTGAGAGTAAATAAGACAAAGAATCGCTATCTGGCCACCATGTCTATATGTTCATAGAAGAGCATCCAAAAGACTTCTTTCATCGTCTTTGGGTCAATTTATTCTACGAAAGCCATATTACCGTTGTGTGGCTTTTTTTGTAACGTAAGCTCCACGTATTTCCATTTACCTCGTCACAAAGCTGTTTCCAGCAGCAAAATTTGTTAAACTTTATTAAACTCCCCAGTCGTCTTTTAACTTCTTTGTATCTTACCACTGCCTCTTCCACGTTCTCACTTCTGGAGTGTTGCCTGGAAGCATTTGTTACTACGCTTGCGTCGCTTCACTTTATGATACTCCGCAAGCTTCGATTAGCCTTTCGAGCATTCATTGTTTATTCCGTCGAGACGAGCCGTAGGAATCTTATCACTGGTGAGGGATTCAGATACTCTGACAATGTTTAGTTTCGCCACGTTTCATCCCTAGGCTATCATATCCCGGCCCCGTGGCGAGCTTGAAGCATGCTCGGGCTCAACAGTTATACAACGCAAACAATGCAACGAATTATACATGGCTAGACTGGTGAGAGTCACATCAATAATCGATCCAAAGGTGCCCACTTTTCAGAAAGTTGTCGTATTGCCAGAGTTTACTTAGAGCCTTGCAGCCATTTCTATGACCTCTCGTCGTCTGGTGTTGGTGCGATCCATTTCTTAACATGATGCTTTAGAAATCAGATCTCAATATGCAAAACGCAACGCGAACGTTATTTTGATTTGCTAGCGTTTCATCCCGGGCCTGCCCGCTAGACTCGCCAGTAAGGCATCGTGTAGACAGACCCTGAATTGGACGCTGGAAAAGCTATAAATTCCCAAGTGTCCGTTAATTTTATCTGGTTTCCCATGCACCGTACACTATGACTATAATCCCGTTCCGTTTCACGATACCTATCTGTGGAACGGGTGCCGTGTGGCGATAATACGGGCGTGCAGTGCGTTCTTAATCAGGCTATTATCCGGTAGTGTATCATCGCTGCGATCGTAAGGATCCCTACTACAAAACACCTGGATCTTTGTCATCATGGGATCCTAGCGACCCCACTACTGATGCAACCCGATCATCTCCTCGCAACACCTCATAATCTTTGACCCATACCGCCCTACTAGGTCACGCATGAGCTCACAACTACGATCACGTATGCCTTCCATGACATCGTGGTTGGCTCGACCAGAGCTCGAGCACGACTACCTGACAGGGTAACCACTTGGTCATCTTCTATCATTTTACTCTCGTGTAAATGAAGTCACCGCCGTGACGTTCTTTGAGACTAAGGCAAAGCTTCGCCACCTGGTCACGCTCCTGTCTGAGTGAGTGTCGCCAGGGTTACCAGTTGACGATCTTTTATCTTTTTCACGTACGTGTAAGTAACGTCACGTTCTTTGCAAGAAAGACAAACAGTCGCCATCTGGCAACCCTGCATGTAGCGTGCATTACTCACTCCTAAACGTGTGCCCCCACCACACCGGGCGCCTTCGGAATCTCTACGAGGCTCTACGAGACTACGTCAAGACTCGCCTTACACGCAAGTTTATTCATTTAAATGTATTAATTTTTTATTTGATAACGAATAGGAAGGTAAGCGAAAAATATTAGAATACAAGTTAACAACTTTTTTATTTCTAAACGACAATACGACCACGTACCATCATATGCAGGATGTTCAAAAAGTATCACCCCCTCCCCCCTCTGCCGCTCTGATTTTGAAATCAACCACCTAAAATAAAAATGGTGACCCTCAAGATCGATAGGATTTTTGACAAGGATGCAATAATTTGAATTTGACCTTTAGCATGAACTTTAAAATCTGTTGAAGGTCACGGTCAATTTATTTAATGGGAACCCAGATTCTCAAAGAGCAGAGTAATGTAGGGTAGACGTACCGGTTTTGGCCACTGTTCCGTTTTTGGCCACATATCCATGTTATTAAATGCATTTTTAGGTGGCCAGAACTGGTGAAAAAAGAACTTAAGGTCGCGTCACGGTCAGATCATTGGAATATCGGAATCCCCCTTGATTTTGGAATCAAGTACTAAACAAAAATGATGACCCGCAAGGTTGATAGGATTTTTGACGAGGATTCCAATGTTGACTTGAATTTATCCTTGTACATATCCTTCAATATCATTTGAAAATCACCTTCCTTTTATTAATTGGAAACTCCTATTTTTTACACCAGATTCTGAAAGAACGGAAAATAATACGTGCAGGTATGATTGACATCAAGCTCAAGGTTAAACGAAACATCGTATCTGAACGTAAAATTTTCTGTTTTTTCAGAGTCTGGGGTCACAAATAGAGATTCTCATCTTAACAAATAAAGTTGACCTTCAAATGACCTTGAATATAACATTCAAGGTCAAATTCAAGATCGGCCACGACAGATAATTATTGTATGGTCGTGTATGACGATATATACTAATGTATAAGTACGTATTATCACATATAGCCAGAAAAAATTGCGCAAATGCGCAATTATAGCATCGAAAATTTTGTGTATATGATCATCTGAGGCGTTCCACTTCAATCCTCCAAGCGTGGAAGTTTTAGCTCGTGTTTAAAGGGCTAAAATGTACCTAAAAAAATAATGATCAGGTGATTTCGATAGCCGTTTTTACTCCGATGGTGTTATCAGTTTGTCAAAATTAATTTGAACATGAGCCGAAAACAACAAGATTCTGCGCCACGCTTGGAGAGTTGGCGAGAAACGCCTCATATATATCTTACTTTTACCCGGGATAATTATAAGTAACAACTAATCCATCTTTTTATAGGGGCCATTTCAGGAATCATTTCTTTGTTGGTCTTTTAATTATAACCTACGACATCGAAAGCTATGACCGAAAATGTAATGACTGTCGCTGTTTAACCCTCTTGTATATAATATAATAATGTCATTTAAATGGATTTTGAATAGTTGAAAGTTTTCAGTTTCTCTTTTCAAGATTAAAAATATGTGTTAATTCTGTATGAAAACCTTTAAACTAAAATGAAAATGTTAAAAGAAAACATAAAATAAACACACAACAAAATAATAGTATAAAATAGGGTAGGATAGGCTTTTATTTGTACATATTTACGAAATAAAATATGCGAAATGTCGAAGATTTCTCTGCATAATGGAGTACAAAAACAAAAGAAAAATTGGAGAATGAAGTGATACTTGAGAAAGGAATTATGATTTTATGTGGTATTAATCAGCACAAAAAGTACGCGATTGGTTAACTCTCAGGGTCAGTGAATGTGTCTGCAGTTTTGAGTAAGAAAGTCTGAGAAGGATTACCCTTAAAATTACCAATTCCGACGACAAATTCGCCTCTACCGTAAAGATGAAGATCCTTTATGAATCTACGTTCAGCGTGTCACCTTTTGCTTTTAAGACCCAGCTTGTAGTCTCGTACGATAACCCCGCGCGAGTGCGTGTTCGTTATACACCTGGGTCTTTGACTGCACCTTGCTTGCTGTCTGTTTTTATCTGTCTCACTCTTTCCCGCGCTCTCTCGCTCTACCTTGCAAGGACGTGCGCATACGAAGAAAGACTCTCTACCCCCAGGCTGAGTATTCGCCGCCACGCATGTACGTGTACCTGCGCACGTGTGTACGGGCGCGCGAGGCGGCCAAGACGGCGAGGAGACGCTGGCTCGCGGACGGCGGCCGGGCAGACGCCGGTTGGGATCGTGGACCAGGTCCTTGAACCTACGAGTCCGCACACATTCTCTCTTTCTTTGTCTCTGTCAGGCTTGTCTTTCTCGTTTTAATACAGTAGCACTGTCTCTCACATTCACCTGGTCCCTTCGTACGTCATCTTCGTCCCTCCGCACCTTCTCAAACGTCTATTAAACGCACGTCCTCACAGAACGTTGGCTAGGAAAGGTCTCGACACATCCGCTCAATAATCATTATAGAATCTCGTCGCACATTCCGGATAAGTAAGCGACTTTCAGTTTTCGGTCAAATGTGCCAGGTATATTTTTGCTGCATTCAGAGACAAGAAACCAAATTTAAATGTTTTAAACTTAATATCAGCAATTAATATTTTTTTATTACATCCAAATTTTATTATATCAAGTATTACAAAACAATTATTCTATAAATAAATTATTTTAAAATAATTTGATTTACTTCAATGGCAAACTATATCATCTTATGAATATTATTACGTCTTAGAGAATTATTGGATAACTCTTCTAATTATTCAAATGTAGGGAAAGAGAGAACGATGAAAAAGACAACACACTTTATTTCTGTTGTAAACAGATCTAGATTTACGTACACACAACGATATACATAGATAAAATTTTAGAGCCAAGAAGGTCTCGATCCAGAGAGCAGAGAATAATGAACTCTGAGTGGCGTTGATCCTTTCGCGGCGGGTTTACTAAAGTGCAAAGATTCTCCCTCTTTCTCTCTTTCTCTCTCACACTCTTTTTCTTCGTCTCCTTCGTTCACGTCTTTTTTTGCTTTCTTTTCTTCAAGTGCAGAGTTGCTCGTACACTGCCGCTGCCTACCTATGTAGCAGCCGGCGTGGCATTAGTATCTTTTTTTACCCTGGGATTTCTATTGGCTGGTTCTTTTATCTTCTGGTTCATGAGGTTCTTGACCTTTTATACGTTATTGTTTTATGTTATTTGTAAAAATTCTGGATTATTTGTTTGGTGAGCTCTTCTTACAGTGTCGACTCTATATTTAATTAAAAAACAGCTGCCAATTCATTGGCACTTAGCTTCCTGAATTTTTATTTATTGATGCCTTCGAAAAATGCTAAATACCAAAATTTATAATTACTATACATTGTGACGGGCGCCGATATAAGTCGCGAGAATTACGTATACTGCGTCGCGATATTTGAATAGCGCGCGATTGCTGGTATCGAGATCGGTAGCGC
>JAPYZP010011518.1:0-11169 GCA_030522985.1 Torymus sinensis
CTGCACCTATCGAACCCCGCAAAGAAAAACTTCCTATCTCAAAAATTCTCTTAAAACATGAATTTTGATCACTTTTGGGCTCAGATTTTCCACTGTGCGACGCCGCCCCCTCCCCTTCCATGTACAAAAAAAATATTAAGTATACTGGTAAACTGGATCTGCTCGCATATTTGGATCCAGGCGTAGCTACCTAGAGGCTACACGCTTATATATACTCTCTTCAGAGGAAAGCCAAATATTCACGAGCGTCGATAATAAGCACCGCTCCTATAAGTGCCTGAATTTGACGAAAGAGCAGTTTTAGCAGCGCAAAACGGGAGCTTACAGAATATTAATTAACTAGCCTCAATAATTCAGCAATGCATCGTGACGCCCTTTGTCTTGTGTTTAGCATACTGATTTCACAGTGGCGCCCGCGCCGATGGTGTACGCGTACCACCAAGTGCTTGGCAGAGAAGCTGCACGAGCCTAGATACACAAAGATGAAAGAGGGGTGGAGGCTGTTCGTGCTCGGCACATACTCGACCCTCTGGACTGTGCGGCTATTCGCTCCACATACGGCGGATGTGTTTGCATAACTAAGAGCACGCGAAAGCGACAGCGATAGCATGAGATAGTTGCTGTGTGCATCTATATCGGTTTCTGACAAAACCAAATGTTATAATATTAAAGATATTCCAGGTAGCGATGAAACATATATATGTAGTATAACAATCTTAAAATAATTTTTATTCATTTTAGCGAATCTAAATATTTATCTTATAAATTGTACCTACGTAATTGCAAACTTTGAAATTGAAAAGATTATATCTTCGAATATAACAATTAAGCTGCTGTCCAACACATCAATTTACTTCAATAAAGTATAAAATAAGTTTGAGCGATGAACTTTCGAATCTATAGGCAGTTCAACTATACAATTTCATAAATTGTGCTTTTCGAACAGAAATGAACTTAGGGCTAACATATAAGGTCCTTGTCAGTTGACTTAGAAAAATCATCAGGTCCTGAAAAGGCAACTCGCAAGCCCTCTATAAAGAAAACGTGTAACAGGGTGCACCTCCGGCCCGCTGGACATTCCGGGCGTATGCCGTATTTTTCACTGTTTAATATAATTTACTGCTTCAAATAATGTCCTGCCTTGTTTAGATAACTGCGTTACAAGTTATCTAATAGTACATTATGCAACAAGGGGCAAAAGTAGCTGACTTTTCCCGTGGTTCGGTTTACTGCCCGAGTGAGAAGATTTTTCCCGGGGGTGCGTTTGCTGCACGAGCGAAGTGTGGGCAGTAATCACCTGAGGGAAAAAACTTCTCGCGAAGGCAATAATGACGCGAGGGAAATCTACTTTCGTCCCGTGTTGCATATAGTATTTTATTCCATTATCGACTATGGCCACTTTTTGACCCTAAAAAGCGGCACCGACGCATTTTTTTATATTTTTCTTTTTGTAAAATTACGATTTCTTTATTTTTTTTTAAAATCCACTAGCTGTATATTAATTTATTATAAAATTAATAATTCTGTAGAAAAATATTGTAAAAAAAAAGTCAATTTTACTTTCACCCCGTAAATTTTATTTTCGCCTCGCTCATTTTACACTAAAAAAATGTTACGTTGCGAGAACTGAAAATACAGTTCTGAGAATGATACGGTTTGGATGATTTTCTTTTGGCTGAATTTTTTAGATGCAGTAATTATATTGTACAGTTGTGAGAACCGTATTACACGATCCAATGAAAACACTAGTTTTCACCGCACATCAATTTTTCTTATAAGAATTTAACATGGAAAAAATGAACGAAAAGTAGTCACTGATGATTAACCAATAGCAAGCTTTCAAAAGTGCCAACAAATATTCCACAAACAGGCGATTAAAGTAGAAGAAAGGAGCTTTCATTTAAGCTATCGATTGTTTACATCGGTCGGTGTGCAAAGTTACATGCATTTAAAAATCGCGAAAAATGACAAAAATAGGCGATTTTTTTCAAATTTACGTAAGTTTTAAGATTTTTATAATTTTTTTGTAAGTTATCGTGATTTTCAAATGCATCTAACTAATTTGCACAGAACCGACCGATTTGAACGATTCACATTTTAAATTAGAGCTCTTTTCTTCTACTTTAATCGCTTTTTTGTGGAATATTTGTTGGCACTTTTGAAAGCTTGCTATTGATTAATCATCAATGACTACTTTTCGTCCATTTTTCCCATGTTAAATTCCCATAAGAAAGATTGATCTGCGGTGAAAACGGTGTCACAAGACCGTTTTCTAATGTTGACGAGATTTTTCGTATATTTTATGATCTACAAAATGAGAAAAATTTGTCGCGAAGGTGTGCCTTCAAATTTTTTTTTTAATTTTCTGAAGCCTCTAAGTGTGTAAAAATTTTGGATTTCCTCATATATAGGGATATCTCTAGAACTTTTACTTTTCATGTTATGACAAGTTACAAGATCTTTTTAAAAAGAAATATAGACTTCAGCAACGTAAATAGATAAAAGTAAATCGCTATAGCAAAAAAAAAACCGCTGCCAAGCCTTTGGCACTTAGCTTCCTCAAAATAATTTTTCAATTCCTTTTAATCAATTGAAATTCTAAAAATAAATTTTTCACAAAAAAAAGGCTAAAAAATTTCAATTATAAAACTTTTTTTCTTTTGTTTTCAAACAAAGATATTAATATCTTCCGCTAAATTCCATTGTCTAACTTTATACCGATGCGTCTTATATCTTACATTTCATTCGAGAAGCCTTGTAGTGATTATTTTATTTGCTTTTTTAATGATGGTGTCGTCTACTTCATTTGTTAATTTTTTCGTTTTTTTTTAAGTTACATTTTGATATACGTATTTTGACATATAAATAGTTTAATTGATATTTTAATATGCACATACCGTTTGCACATATATATGCCCTTATTTTCACTGATAAGACTTATTTTCATTTATAAGACTGTAAGACCGATTGAAAAATTCTTATCAGTGAATAGTAAATTACAGTCGACATAAGTAATATTTTTAATTATGCCCTTATTTTCTTTTAATTTTTTTTCTATTTATTAATCAGACAAATTACATAAAAATTTTTTTATCTCAAATATCTTTATTTTTAATGGACCTACTTTTTTGGGCAATGAACTCGGTTCGAAGATGCCAAGTTTCATGACGATGGGATAATTTTTGCTCTTGTTATCGTGTGCTAACGGAAACGAAAATTTTTGTGTAAAATAATTTTTTTCTCTGAAAAAATCAAGATAATCACTTGAAATTTTAGCTGAATATTGCACCAAATAAGGGTAATAAGTGGGTAAAATTTCAAGTCAATAAATTAAAAAAATATTTAGAAAAAAAATAAAGAAGTTTAAACCATATTTTCTTTAATAACAAATGACAGACTAAAGATAATTAAACTTTAAAAAAAAAATTGTAGGTAATTTGACGACCTTTGAATAAAAATTTATTATATTAAGTAATATCTACCGTAACATATTTAAAAATCAAAAAAACGAAAAATTGAAAATCGTTTGTTGGTTATAAAATAAAAGAAAAACGAAAAAATGAAAAAATAGGTTAAGCTATCTCTATTCTCCTTCGAAACGAAGAGAATAAGCTTTACCCGATGCAAATCGGTCAATTTGTTCAAAAGTCATAGCCGGTATACACACACACACACACACACACACACACACATACATACAGACACGAAATTTTTTTGCTCAAAAACGTCGAATTTGTGTGCCAAAAGTGTTAAAACATGTTTTTAAACAATTTTTGTTTGAAAAATTTTGTACCGCAAGCACGATTTTCGCGTTTTTCGAACCTATTAATAGAGCCGAAAGCGACTGCTTGACGACCAGCGGGCAGTAAAAACTGAAAAGCGCCCGCTGTCGCCGTAGCGGGCGGGACAAATCGAAAATCGCCCGCTGTCGATTTTAATACATTAGAACAAAAAAAAAGCGAAAATCCATACTTGCGTTACAAAAAATATAGTGTGCACCAAGGGCTAAATGGGTTTTTTTGACCTCCTGTGATTGCAGTACTCGTCTTCGGTTCGCAAACGCACTCGCCTTCGGCTCGTGCTAGCTCACCTTTGACTCGTACTGCATCCGCACTCGGTCTAAAAAAAACCACTTTACGCCCTTGGCACACAATATACTATTTCACCATTACCAAGCAAGCTTCCTCTTTGAGGAAGCAAAACAAATAATATATTACACACCAAAGGAGTAAAAGTAAAGAATGTCCCAGATCGCATGTAAATTGTCACCCGAGCTGAAGGCGAGGATATTTGCTCCTTTTACTTGCTCCCATGATGCATATACGATTTTTCCTCACACCGGGCCGAAAGTACCACATTCCCGCCCGGCGCAAAAACGGGAATGTGTCATTTGCGGCCTTGGTGTCAGGAAATAATATATTTTTTTCAAGAAAATCGGAAAAATAGTATATTACACAACAAGGGAGGTAAAGAGTTGGCCAGCCCAGAGGACGTGTGAATTGCAACCCGAGCCGAAGGCGAGGGTGGCAAACAGGTGATCTGGGGTGGCCCTCTGTATTCCCATGTTGAGTATACAATTTTTCACCATACCCGGGCCGAAAATACTACATTCGCGTTTCGGAGCCGGGAGCGTAAGTGGTACTATACTATTTCTCCCTAAGTGCGTAATGTACTATTTTGTCTGGCGAGGTCGAAAATACAACATTCGCGATCGGGCGTCGGGAGCGAAGGTGGTACTTTCGACCCGCTAGGCAAAAAAAAATAACTGTTAACAACTGTTATGAACTGTTAGGAAATATTGGTAAATGCAGCTAATGATAGTGGTTTAATAATATTGTTATTATCACGACGTTTCGGACATCTTTTTATTAAATATGTCCCTCTTCAGGCAGAAAGTCAATGTTTTTTCCCTTCGTGGGTATTACGGAGAGCTCAATGTTTTTTCCCTTCGTGGGTATTACGGAGAGCGATCACATTGACGAACGGATTGCACCTTCAACGAATTTTGGTTGTAATTTTGGCCAATAGCTTCATTACAATACTGTTAGGAAATGTTATAAACTGTTTGAAACTGTTATAAACTATTATAAAAAGATTTGTTTGAGACGCGTATTCCTATTAATAACAGTTTATAACAGTTTATAACAGTTCATAACAGTTTATAACAATTATTTACAGTTATTCACAATTTCGTTAGAAACGAAAGAACACGGAAAAATTGTTAGTAATTTTTTAACAGTTTGTAACAGTTACTCGCGGTTTCTAATAGTTTGTAACAGTTATTTACAGTTTCTAATTGTTTGTAACAGTTATTTACAGTTTCTAATAGCTTGTAACAGTTATTTATAATATCTAAAAGTTTTTAACAGTTATTTAAAGTTATTTACAGCAATTGACTCCGAAATTCCTTTGCAGTTTCGGACACGCTTTCCATCGAATCCGAAAATGATTTGCACTTTCGGACTTTCGGCTTGAGGATGATGAAGAAATTGTTATAAATTGTTATAAATTATTAAAAATTGTTATAAATTGTTAAAAACTGTTATAAATTGTTGAAAACTGTTATAAATTGTTAAAAACTGTTATAAATTGCTAAAACTGTTATAAATTGAAATGTGCTAAATTGACTCATTTCATAGCCGTCATTGGCGACATTTTTGACAGTATTTGCTCTATAAAAGCTGTAACAAAGTTTTTTATCCATTAAAACTAGCATATTCCATTATTTGGTATTAAAGTAATTGCCTCAGTCATTTTTCTAAAATAAAAATTTTCATACACGGAAAGAAAGAAATTAGTAAAAATTACTATACTGTCAAGTAACGCTGACACATACCTGAAAATTCAAAATTTTTACCAAACTTTTTGACAATTTTTACTAGACTTTTTGTAAAATTTACTTTTTGTAATTTTTACTGATTTTTTTCTCTCCGTGTAGTATTTCTGTTCTATACCTTTTAACGTCAGGCTTTCTTTATCTTGTAATCGATTTTATTCTTTATTAAAAATACAATTCTTTGATTTGTTGCACATGTGTGCGCCATGCATAGTTTAAAAGTTATGAGACTTTAACAAATTCTTTCTCAAGTTTAACTCATTTAAAAAGACTAGTCCAAAAGCCAGTGTAATCACTAATTTAATATTTCAGAAAGATAATTACATATAATATATGTATCTATATACATAAATATTAAAAACTAGGAGCCGAGATGCGCTCTTCTTCGTCCGCGCGGTGAGATACGTCGTTCTTCATCCGCGCGGCGAGATGCGCCTTTCTTCATTGGTGCGGCGAGATACGCCCTTGTTCCGCTCAGCCGTCGATATGTAATGACAGCAACGTTAGTTACAATACTGGCCAAACAACGGCATTTGGACTCTCATTTGTATTTTGCGTGTATCCTCCAAGGCAACGGGAGAGAAGATCTTGGCTTGGAAGACTTGCAGAGGCATAGATGGTGTATGTTTGTACATTTTGAGAGTATACGAGGCTTTTGCTTTTTGCCAAGAGCATCGAGAATCTGCTTCTTTGGGACATTTATCGTGCTTTTTGCGAGGCTTTTTGTCCGTTGAAATTTTATGGTACAATGCAGAATCTGTATTTCAACGTGTAGCAAGTCCATAATATATGAGCAAATCAATGGAATCTTTAACATTTGCGTGACTATTTTTTTAAAGTAATTTATTGCTGCTATTAGCAAAGTGTGCGAAGCACATAAACGCGACAGGGTGTAACATCTTCAATTTTTACGCAGAAAACCAGTCCTGTAAACCATAAGTGTGCCAGGCATGCTCAAGTCTGGGGATGTAAAAAGCTGTCTAAAAAAAACCCCTTTTCAAAATGGCACCTTTTTAGACAGTTTTTTACATCTCCAAACTTGAGCTTGCTTGACTAAATTTGCTCACTCGATCAATTTTCCAGTCAACTTGCCTCGGCTACCAAGATTTTTCACCTCTTTCATCATCAAATTTCGCAGTCTTGTTCCAAGTCTTTTTTGTACATGCCCTATCGATTCTTTTTCTGTACCAAGAAAATCACCGTACAACTTGGCATCTACGATACTTCGATAATATGTTTTACTATCACCATCTCCGATGTAGTAAGAATCAGAACTTTTCAAACGTTTCGGATCGCTCAGAAGCGTCTCAAAAATAGGCTAAAAAATGGTTTATGAGCTTCTTAGACCCGAAAACGTTTTGGGACATCATTTGTCTATAGTTTATACATCATTTAAGCAAATAAAAAATGCAAAACAAATTTCCAGGGTATATATAACCCCTTAAAACCTCTACCTTCAATGTACGTCGGTGCTGGTATGTATCATGGTACCTGTAAAAATCAATGCAAAAAATTCTTAAAGCTAATGTCAATTGAAACTCCCGAACCTCCTTAAAGTGGCTTGGATGCTTTGTTAAACAGAGATAAATATTTCTGAAATTTAATACAAATATTCTTTGAAGATTAAACTTTTCTTTTATATTAAGAAAATTCAAGGTCAACGACCAAATTTTAGAGAAAAAACCGATTCTTTAAACATTTTTTAATGTAGATTCCAATCTATCTGTCATCATAATTATGTGTAAACGACCAAATTAAGAAGATATTATCGATAAACTTTGTAAATGTGCTTCTGCGCATGCGCACTGCGCGCAGATACACGAATAAATAATAGGAATGGCGATTTTTTCCATTTTGTAACAAAATTCGGATGTTTTAAAACTTTCTAAAATAGTTCGGAGGTGATTACTGAAATTAAAATTTTGAAAATTGCAAAAAATAAAGGAGGCCCCCACTGTGGATCCGATTTATACGACACCACGCGCCCAAGCCACCTTAAGCCCGACAATATAGCAATACAATTGCACGTCGATACCCATACGGCAGCGAGACAGTCATGGTAGCGAACGGTGTGAAAACGGTGGAATACGCAGTGGTACGAGACGAAAGAAAACTTCCTATGGCTTCTCGCAGTCCACCTGCAGATGAATTCGTTCTTTCTTAACTGGAAGATCGCAGACGGATATTTTACCAGACGGCAAGACCTCCAACTCGCTTCATAGATTCTTCGATGTACTTCACAGCAGCATATTGGGACCCCTTGTCTTTTCACTATTCATCAATGACCTCCCTTCCATCATCAAATCCTGCAAATACCATCTTTCCGTAGACGATCGTGTAATACACTTCAGCGGCCGCTTCAATGACATCGACAGCATTATTAATAAGGTCAATGATGAGCTAAACAACATCCCTCGCTGGGCATCGGACTACAGTCTCGCCATTAACATTGGCAAGACTCAAGCAATGTGGACCGACTCCAGAATTACTTACTAGAGCATACTCAAGGTTGGCAGTCTTTTTCTGCATTGGCCAAATGACAAATAAAAAACCGTCCTGAGACAAACAGGCCGTCATAAAGTAATACATAAATTTTTCGATGCAAAAAGACCGTTATTTTTTTAAACAGTCAAGAGACGCGACGGTCATAAACAAAAGGTCATATATGCCCACTTCATCTATATAGTTGCAAAATGAACGTCTTTTTTATATTCGGTCATAAATTTTGTCACAAATTTTATAATTTTTAATAAATATATTAAAATATTAAATATTGTTAATCTCACTGGATTGCGTCATGCCCCCGTGTCGCTTAAGGGGGTATGGAATATCGACCTCTATTATGTTGTTACTACGATTTTTACTACGATTAACAACTTATCTAAATTCGCTTGCCCTCTATAATGTAATTATCTATCATTCTGCAAAGTTGTGAGTAAAAATTTCAAAGACACCTTTAAATTTTGACTCAAAACTTTGCAGAATGATAGATATATATTACATTACAGATGGCAAGCGAAGTTAAATAAGTTGTTAATCGTAGTAACAATCGAGTTATAACGAATTATTGCTATCCGGCCGGTACGGTAGATCGCATAATAGAGATCGGTATTCCACACCCCCTTAATGAAGCTTCAAGGATTTTTGCCTTCTTCGACGAAGTTCATGCTAGTCAAGACGCTCATCCTATCCTACTTCGACTACTGTCCGGCTTTGTGCTTGGATCTATCCGACGAGTTAGTCAGTAAACTTTCGTGGTGTATGTCTGCGTTACGTCTTGGGGATCAAGATCTTCGAGCACATTACACAGCTACGAATCATACGACTCTCTCTTATTCGGACAGACGCAACTACATCACGATATGCCTGATCGCTTCGATATTGAGAGGCAATGCTCCCTCCTATTAAATTAGCCACTTCCAGTTCAAGGAGTCAAATCGTAAAGGCAGCAAAAGGGGCTCCTCACTCGAGTTCAAGACACTTAAATTTCGCACCGAGTATATGCGCAAATCTTTCCGCTTAGGAGCTTGTTACCCGTGTAGAAATTTTAGAGGTCGTCCCCGTGATTAACTCCGATTCGGACGCGATTTTCTGCAGTTGTACCTATCTGTGAAAAAGAGATGAGACTCGGATCTGATTTTCCTACTTTATCCCTTCTTTATTAAAGGCAGAGCAAAATGTACGATTTTCCTGCCAGAATCAGATCTGGTATTCGTAGGTTTGTATAAACAAAACAGAAATCCGCTTTACCAACTGAAAACTCCGATAATCAGACTCTGCTAGGAAAATCGCATAAGTATCCTTGCTACTAGAATTCGAAAAATTAATTTTTGTCCATATTAAGAAAGTTTTCCTAAAGTATAAAATGACAGTAATAAGCAATGAAACATCCTACTTCATTATTTCTTTATAGTCCGAGGCTGCTTAAGTTTAATTCACTATAACCTATAACAGATTCCTATTTTATTCGTTGACAGCTACGGACATCAGTACTGATTCTGACAAGAAAATCGTGGGACTATCGCGTTTTGTATTAGAATAATATATACAATAAATAATAATTGTAAATAGCAAAACACATTAAATATTTGTACTTTTCTGAATGATTTTTATTCTATTATACATTGAAATCAAGTTTAACTAAATTAATACATGTAAGTACTCAAATTATTACTTAGCTCGGAAGTACTCTTTGTATGTAAATGAATTAGACGTTGGGCTACTGCATGGGAGACCCAGGTTCCAATCTCCACCAGGGAAAATTTTTTTTCATTTCTTTAATTCTTTTCATTAATGTTTTCAACTTCATCATTTCAAATGTATTCATTAATATGTAAATATAAAAGATTTTTAAAACATAAATAAATATTAAATTAAATAAATAATATGTAATATAAGTATAAGTACTTGAAAATAATTATTCGTGAAAATAAAATTCAGTACAAATATTAATAATAAATCTTATTGGCATTAATGCGGACCGAGAAAGGCGTATCTCGCCGCCCCGATAAATAAGGGTGCATTTCAGCGCGTGTTTTTTATTATTTCAGTGTATGTATAGAAATACATATAATATATGGATGGCTGAGGGGAAGAACAAACGTATTTTGGCGCGCGGATGAAGAACGACGCATCTCGGTGCGACGATGAAGAACGACATATTTCGCCATATACTGGCCATGCACTGGCCATAAACGCGCCGAGATACGTCGTTCTTCATCCTTGCGCCGAGATACGTTGTTCTTCATCCTTGCGCCGAGATACGTCGTTCTTCATCCGCGCGCCGAAATACGTTCTTCTTCCTCTCAGCCGTTGATATGTAATTTATTATCCATGTGGCCTTCTTCATCGGCGCGGCGAGATACGCCCTTGTTTCACTCAGCCGTTGACATAGTTGCATCGGACAATTCGTCAAGTTACAAATATCGTAGACACCTTATTTTTACGTAATCTTTTTTTTTATTATTTTTACAATAGTATACAGAGATAAATGAAGAGTTTCCACCATAATAATATTCTTATAGCCCAATTTTTGCGATATTGTGATTTTTATGACGTCATTGGGCGGTGAGCGGCATCTCTATGATTTTTTTATTTGTAAACCGTAATATAACCTTACCCTTATACTGTAGCCTTATTTTACCCCTATGGATATATTATGGGTGCGCATTATTTTAAATTGTTATTTGTTTTTAGGATATTATTGTTGTTATTATTTCTTACATTTGATCTACGTTTTATACTTACAAGGAGAGTCCACACCCAGCGGGAAACGGATTTTTGCGGGCCTTTGAGAGTCGATTTCTGGTGCATAAAAATGAAGCCCAGTGTTC
>JAPYZP010011519.1:0-10800 GCA_030522985.1 Torymus sinensis
ATAAAAATTATGTTCTTATTTATTTATTAAGAGATGTTAAGTATATTTCAGTAATAAATACCAAAAATTGCATACTTAAAATGAAGTTTTTATTCTCCTTCCTTCTATACTTACCTCTCCCCAGGCCAATCAATGCCTTCTAAAGTATAAAACTGATATTCGCTTTTATAAACCATTCTTTTATCAATTTTGTTTAATGTTACAAAAATCAGTTTGACAAGAATGAATTATTCCTGTAACAATTAAAAAAAACTTCTTTAGATTTTTGCCACCGACTTGTATAAATTATTCTATAAATGATTTTTTTTGTATTTTTGATTTTAACAAAATATATAGAATATCTAATGGAAGTATACTCGATAACTCGACTATAATTGTCAACAACGTACTTTTCAAAAAATTAAATATTGTTATTTCCGTGAGATTCTGGCGAAACACAATATTTTCAAGACCACGCCGATACTTTTTATCTCGACGCTCGAAACAAGAAAATCTCCGTGTGTTATGAGAGCACGCGATGCACACCGCGTTACGAGTACATTGTTTACTCGGGAGGCTGATAGCCGTAGCATCGGAAGTACACGGTGTGCGAAAAAGCGAGTCGAGCTGCTCATGCGAGATATAGGAGAGGAGGCGGCGGCGGAGTTGCGGTTAGTCATGCATGCAAGGGGAATCGAGCCTCGCTAGATCGCTTTTCCGCGTGTCTGATTTTTTAACTTTTTTTTTCCCCTCCATCAAAGCCCCGCGCTGCGCTTTACACGCACGAGGAGCCACCGAAATGTAAAAATAAAATTACCTGTCCCTAGAGAGGGGAAAAGGCTCGCGCTGTTTTGATTTCGAGAGTTATTTTGATAATGGGAAAACGTGGATTTTTTTTAAATATCGATTACATGGATAATCTATTTCTGTGATTGATGGAAGAAAAATATAATATTGTTTTATGAGAAAAAAAAATAATATTTTTGAGGATACAAAAAAGTATTATAATAAATAAAGATAATTCTGTAATAAAGGAAATCTCGCGTGTAAACGCAGATTTACTTACTTTACCAGAAACTGAGAAAATGAGTTCAACGTTAATGAAGTGGAAAAACTATTATAGTCTTACCATATCGGGTCATATCTACTGAACCCTGATTATCGTAGACTCCAAGCCAGTGACTCGAATCTGGTATTTGTATTTATAACTATAATTTAGAAATAATACATAATAGAATAATAATTAGAAGAGTAATAATGAGGAAGGTATAATTTAAATTAAATGAATTCAAGTTACGCAAAAATAACACTGATAAAAGACCTTTTATCAATTCTTATCGGATCATTCGTGAAAATAAATTGGGTTCTCAACGATTACTAAATAATGACAAAAACTCACATTGTTCTTTTTTTTTACATCGCTCCATTTTTATTCATTTATATAGCGAAAATCAGCCCACATAATGTACTTAATAGTTTTTTTCTTAAGGAATTTAGACATTCTGCGTGTGTAACGTGTTAATTTCCATTCTCGTGTGTATATCTCTCAAACTGTGTTCGTTACAAGTGTATTACAAGTACATGTGTTTCACAATAGTGTTTTTTTTTTGTTCACATCTTTCGATGGATTAATTCTATATGTTGCTCTTTACGTTGTCGACATCGTACACTTATGTGATATAACTGCTACGGTTTTACTTACTTTTTTTTTTAATCCTTTTTTTCAGTATATCTAAAATATTTTTATCGTTTAGTTTCTGTCCATATGGGTGTGTTTTCGCACGTGTCGTTCCTTCGACCAGAATCGCCGTACAGCCGGCAATGAAGCTCGATATATTTATTTATATATATACTCACCGCGATCGAATACAATGTCAAACGAACAGCAAAAATGCTCTCAATATATACGTTGCAATTGTTGTAATTTAAGGACGGTTTAACGGGCATCGCATGCCTTTTAGTTTTGTTTTAAAAACCCAACAATGCAGTGTCTACATTATTGCGAAGTAATTAACGTTGTTGGAAAAACTACGTGAAATGAAAAGTCGCTACAGAACGAGATAGTAACGCGCAAAGTTTGTAAGAATATAGAAACCAAATTTACGTCTATATAATAATGAAGCTAGAAGTTGCGATTCTGGTCAAAGCGCATAATTTTCTAATACGTCATATCCGATCATATACAAATATATAAGCATTGAACGTTAAATATATAATATATATTACCATGATCGTCACAATGTATAATATTATGTATAATTATACTTTTACGATAGTTATTGTATGAACAGTTCCGAACCGAACAAATATTCGCTCTAACATTCCTCGCTTCTCTTCTCTCCCATATACGTATAACTTCATTATTTCTTTTTCTCTCCCTCCCTCCCTCTCTCTCTCCCTTTCTTGGCTCGCTAGCACTTTTACGCGCTTTTCTCGGCCGCACATCCTTAAGCTTTCCCGTAATAATTTTCGCTCGCTCTCTCTCCCTCTCTTTCTTTCATTTTATTACTCTAACTGGAAAAACACGTACGTCGAGAGAGGTATATTTTCGTGTCTGCGTATCGCGTGGGTATATGATGTGTGTATACAAAGTATGTGTTTGTGTCTGTGTATATATATGTTTGCGCTCACACTCCAAATAGGTCCATCTTCGGCTTGTTCCTCTTATTCGATCGCTTCGGCGTGGCCTTACGCCGGCCTCGTTTATATTCCTCTCTTCTGCGTCACCCGCGCGCCTCTTTGCAAATATAATAACATTTTCATTTGCGCTCGCGTATGTCGCCTTGACTTTTAGCACTCTGCGAAGCTCCTCGTATGTACGCAATATAATATATACATTGCAAACAGATGAAATTCAATTTATCGAGTGAAATTTATTTCGCTAGTATTATATACGAAAACATTCGTGATGTCGCTTCGAATTGAGGTGATGGACACATTTGACAGCGCGATTTTATTGAAATGAATATACAATATTATGTACTCGTCATTGTGTATATACAGCGAGATGGCATCAAATTTATGCGCGAGAGAGATTCGGCGCAGTTTTTCGCTGTACACCATGATCTTTTAGTCCGACAGAGATTCAATGACGGTAATTTCGGACAGCGTCCGTGCCGTAAATTTTCATTTCCAAGGAGCTCCGTGAGAATTTATGCTTCCCGTCTTTATTGCTCGTTTCCCCTCACCCCCGCGCGCGCGCAGAAAATCGCTATACGCGACCGGGCAAAGCCGAACAAAGCAACCGAACATTTTCCAGCTGGTTCAGCGATAGGTACACACATATAATGTGGACAGTTTGTTTTTATTACATATAATATACCTCGGTAAAACAATGACTTATGCTCTTATACGCGATACTCTTACAATCTTTTTTTTTTCTTAGTAAAAATGGCCACACGAGGCCGCGACCCACTGCTCGCTATATACGTGGAATGTTTCCGGTGTTGCGTTTATTTTTCTTTTATTATAATTGTCGCGTATTGCGGAAACCAGCAGCACTCTGCAGCAGCACACGTATACACACCGCCCGTGTGTGTATGTGTGTCGTTATTGTTTCGCTCTCGCTCATTTTCGCTCGTTATTACTTCTTTTTTTTTCACTTTTTTTCGCATTTTTTCGTCTGTATTGTGAGATTTTAAGCTTGTCGCTTTTCTCCTGCAAATGAGGCCGTAAATGTTGCGCTCCCAGCTTTTTTAGAGCAGAGATATAAAGTTTTTAAATCTGGTAAGTCATATAAAGGTTGAAAGAAATAAAAAAGAAAGGTACATTTGAATTATATATTTTTCCGAGTGTAATTCAACTGATAGTGGCTTTTTATCTCCGGCTATAATAACAGTAAAATGTTATTACGTTAATGCGTCAAAAGGATATTTATGAATTTGATTATCTTCGTTTAATTTTTAATCAGTAAATATTTCATTATTATATATAATTTGCACGCGCGTTGATACGCATTTTATAGTTCTAAAAAAGTTGGAGTTCGGCCTGATAGTCGCCTTCTTTCTCATACGTTTATTTACCGTTCTTCATGCAATCGGACGTTACACACTATTAAAATCTCCGTTTTATAATTTTACGTAGTTGCTTTTCGTCGTTTTCGGATGCACCGTAATATTTCGTTTGAATTTCCTTTTTACATATTTTTATAATTGTTATTGGGTTATGTATATTTATTGATTAGTTATGTAAAGTAACTCGATTTAAAATGATGCTCGTGCAAGTGCGGAATAGTCTCATAACAGTGCCGAAATTCATTGATATATCGTTCGACAAAACCGTGAAATTATGATGATCTCGAAAGCGACGATTTAATTCCCAACGCCTTTATGCGCGTTTTTGATGGATATATCGTAAGCATAAAGCTTTTTCCTTAAAAATCGTAAACGAAGGTACATCATCATTAAAACGTCGAGAACAGGATACATAGTAATAATCGAGAATTTATCTTGGACATTCGGCGATGGATATCTACGTTTAATTTACATGCTTTACAATCAGTGTTTCCTTGCGAATAAAACAACTGGTAGAGACACCACTGACACAATAAGACTTCTAAGAGGGTCAAATGAAAAGAAAAACAAATTTCGTATAACACTAAACGTAACGTTAATTATTGCGCGGTTTCAAGATTAAACTAAGTTTTCTTCTTTATTGTATAAAATTCAGTTATTGATACAAAATTTACGGCTAATTATTTAATTTTTTAATTTTTAAAAGGAATATAATTAATTATCTATGTTATCAAAGAAAAGATCACATTTGATTTATCTCAAACACGTAAAAAGTATAAAATTAAAAATAGATCCTTAACACTTAGACAATAATTTTATTAATAAAAAAAAAATCATTGAGCATGGACATTACGTGATGATGGAATATATATACTTGCATTTTCTATAGCCTCAAGTGAACAATACACAGTTATATAAGATTATACAAGAATAATAATTGATTGTTTGCATACAAGCCGTTGGTTTCTGTAAATAGAAAATTTTGTGTGAAACTCAAACATTTTTCTATACAAAACCATCAAAGAATAGTTTAAGTTGCACACAAATTTTGGTGAAATCAACGACTTTCATACACGAGGCTCCATTCGCTCACGTTAACGTGAAATCATTACACTTTGTATTACTATTATAATACACTCAAAAGTGCCAATCAAGTTTTTACAATTAAACAATAGCTCCGTTAAATATTGCGAAAGGATTGTAACCTCATTGAGGGGAAGCTGCGAATGGCATTTCGTGTTCCTTATACTATTATAAAATCTTACACAGCTAAAGGTTCCTCCTCTTTCCATTCGCACTACGTGTAAAAAGAAATCCATATCACAAATATGACCAAAAACAATGTTCTTTTCTTTAAATAATAATTGTACGATTTTTACTCATTTTTTTTCTTATCTCTCTTCTTCTTGTCCCAAGTAGTACGACATAATTACGCACACCCTATTGCACAAGAAGTTAAATACTTTGTCTCGTTGTGCGCAACTAAAGTGGGTACTTTATAGCTTTTTCTCAAGATTTTCGATTACGAAATTTATTCGTACTTCGAGCAGCAATTTCGGCCGACCGATGCCGTTTTTATTGTTATATAACAATATAACATTCTCTAACATCAAATTTCATATCAATCTACGAAAAGAGTATCTTTTTTTTTTAATTTTATTTTCAGTTTTTCACGGATCAAAGTCTTTCTAAACATTTAACATCGTTCTCCAGCTGTATAAACTTTCTTACGTTTTTTTTTTGCTTTATCTTAAAAGGAAAACTACAGAAGGATGTAATACGAATAGAATTCTTCAATTTTAACGCAATTTTTTACAGTGAGAAATATCTAAAGGGGATCGGGGCTTTTCCTAGTTGTTAACTGTCTCATTATGAGTCGTCGTCGTCAATTTTATTAGAAGCAACATTGGTTATTATTTCTGCGCGTATCTTCAAGCTTTTCTTCTTATAATTTATAAAATCTCTCTCTCGTGAAATGTATCATTTTTCCATTCTAATAACTTAAACTTTCTCACATCATTTTTAATTTAAATAAAAACTACAGTTTTTACCATCGTCCGCGAAAGTTTTGGTATTCATAAATTCGAGCATATAAGAACAACGTCATTTGAATAATCACTGTATAAGAAGTTTCTAAATATTTGTAGGGTTCCGATGAAACATCTCATACGAATATATATGGTATCACACGCAACGTTCCTGTTAAAAAATCACGTCGACAAGATAGATTGGTTTGTTTTACAAGAAACCATCTTGTTTTTATTCTTTTACTTTTTGTATAACTTGTCTGAAGGGGTGAACTAGGACAGCGGGCAACAACATACGAAAACAAGTCTTGGTCCCAACTGTAAAAATTAACATCTACTGGACAGTGAATCCTATAGGAATTCGCCGGATGGATTGAGTTCGTATTTCGTGATACTTAGTATTACATCGCCGTTTAATATTGCACTTTTCGATAATCTTGTGCAAATGGAGCCGGAACATGTTTCTGTTGTTTCTACACCTTCTAAAGCTCTTTTCAATGTCAAGCTCGTAAGGAAAAATGAAAAAGATTATAAGTACAGTCACATGCAACGGTTAAGTATATTTTTCAACGGAACACGTGCACTGCAAACATTAAAAATATCTGTTATTGTTAATAATGTTAAAATATTTGTCTGGTATTGGAGTAAAATGCATGTGGATTGTAACTAAATTTTACAAAAGAGAAAACTATTCAATATTATAATGAAGAAAAAAAAATACGGTTTTAATTATTCGTTAAATTCAGAAATTTTCGTATAATAAAAGAACTAGGAAAATCTGTAAATAAAAGATCGTACAATAAACGAAACATAAGAGGACATAATCAATCATCGACGCCACAAAAGCCCCACGTCGAGCCGGGATTTTCGCACGCGCGTGCATCATTGCGCGCACCGTTCGTGTCGTCCGCATTAATCGTCTCCCTATGTACGCCTCTGGTATTTGCTTACGCGCTCGTAAATAATGAAACCAAGGCCCGTCCCCGTGTGCGCGTGTATGTGTGTACATTCGCGTGTGATGCGGTCGCGCTATATAGTGAGCGTGTAAAAATTCTCTCCTCGTCGCCCGCATATATAGATAACCGGCCTATTCAGTGTTTCGCACACAAACGTATCGCGTGTATATACGTACGAGCGTGGGCAGCGCTAATTTTACTTCGGGACGCGCGGCAGGTGCCGGGAGGATCTTTTTAATTTTGTGCACCACTAGCTTTATTGACAAGCGAGAGAGATGCGCCGCGTTACTTCCGTCTGGCTTTTATTCACGAGTTTCGATTATGAGTAAAAGTAGACGTTTTATTGTTGCCCGATTGTTCATTGATTTGATTATTCATTTGCAATCGCCGCGATTAATCATTGCCGAGCCAATGTATTCTAGACAGTAGCCGTCCTTTTGTGGTCGGTGAAATAAGTTAGCGCTGTTCCATTCTCGACTTTGTCGTGCGGGGTGCTGACGAACAATTTGTTATGTACTTTTTCATGTAATTTATAAGGGAAATAAATTAATGAAAAGTAGTATTATATAGTTCTATTATAAGAGAAAATGTATTGTTTGTGAGTGTCAAGGAGTACATTTTCATGTGTATTGTTTAGATTAAAAAGAAGGAACACATTTAAAAGAAGTAGCACAATCAAACATTCTCTTAATACAAAATGAAACGGTTAAAAATCATTTGATAAAATAAAGAAAGAAATGATAGACAAGACCAATTTGTTGGTAAACATATTTATTAAAAGTCTTAAGCAAAATCCAAACTAGTGAACTAAATGTATTACTATTTTCGAATTTTACAGTTTGCCATAACACTGTTTATATATTGCACTTTTCATACAAAAATAAAAAGAAAAAAGCCTGGATTCTGAGACCACATGCACTTTATACGAATTTTTTATTAGACTCTTTTGTTGGTAATCGTAATAAATAATTAATGAAGAGTAAATACCTAATGTAACAGTAAATGATAATACCAAATAATCATTAATAAATAAACAGTCAATCAGAAATGGTATACAAATAACTAATTATAATGTTTAAAATAAATTAAAAAAAAAGAACCTAATGACTAAACAATCTTAAAATAAACAATTGGAATGTTTTCGCAATAAAACTTACAATGACGATAATCAATACACTAAGTTCCAAAGACTAATGTAAAGAAGTTATACAAAAAATGATAGAGAGCACATCCGACATACTCTATGACAAATGTTTTACACTTAAAAATTATTCATGTATTGTTTATAATTACTCTTAACCTCGGTAATAATTAATTATTAGTGTTTTCATAGTATTAATATCGTTATTAGTGTTTATCAATATCATTTGTGTGTACTACAAAAAACTATATATGAGACTCATTGGTGCGCACTATTGAAAACCAATGCACTCAGCGCCAAGTTCTTCAATCTTTTCTTCTCGTAATTTCGTGCATTACGGGCACCGACAAAATCCATCCTCACTTGCCATACTCGAATGCTCTCGTTCGCTGTCGCGTCAAGTGTCGCATCGGTAAACAATATATGCGCTCTTTTGAAAAGAAAAAAAAACACAAAAGGTTTTCTCGGTGCCCGGAGCGCGGTACATCCACGGTACTCGACGTGTGTGTAACAAAATATTCTCGTGTGAGTGCTCTACAAGACTAAAATCCATCTCAATCGTGAAAATCGAAAGCTCGTATAGCGAAGCTCGATTAAAGCCTCTGTCGCGTCATGTCTTTTCTCTTTTCTACAATTGTGTATCGTGAAAAAATCGGCTGCAGCATCGTCGGAGAAACAACGTTATACTTTACGATATATATCTATACGAGTGGTCGGCGTGTTTGTCGGAAAACATGTGTTTAGCTTTGCTTTTTCCGGCTCTCTTTTCTGTTCTGACGCAATGTTTACTTTTGCACACCATACAGGGTATCTATTCGATTGGACACTTCATTTTCGTCTTATTCAGGTCCCAACGTATTACACTTAGCGACTCGTACTTTTTCTTTAAACAAGTGTCAATGCATTTGGAAAAACGTTTAGTTCACAATTAACTAAACTAGTTTTGCAATGGTTATGGATACATTTTTTTTTCTTTTTTTTACTAAAGCTGGATCAACTATATCTTTAGTTGCCGTGATAATAAATTATAATTTATCAAGTAAATTTATATTTACGTCACATTTTAATTATATATATAAAGTTGACTTTTAAGCATATTAACTCATTAGTTATTTATTTAACGCACTGTTACTAAAATATAGTTGATCAGTTTTCTACTTAGTTTGTTCTTTACAATCATTCAGCGTGCCAATAACATTACTTTTTGTCCTTAATATCGGGACCATATGTTTACATTTAAATGTTATTGCTTTCAATGGTGCGCAAATTCAATCGACGAACAAAATTGTATATTTGTGTGTTAATCAAGAGTATCTGGAATTCAAATTGGTAGTGTCTGCACAATATTTAATCTCAAGGTACAAAGGTTTTCCTTTCGTTAGGGTAACTGTATTCATTTTATTTAGTTTACGTTATTAATCGTACTTCTTTTTACTCGTTTTTTTTTCTTTTGTTGCTCTTCAGTTTTGAATTCTTGTATATGCACTGATAAAAATTTTCACGAATTCTAAAAATCTCTACACCAAATAGTATTTACACTCAATAGTAAATAGCCATCCATTTAAATTTATTTATAATACCTTAGAAGATTACAATTTTATATAAATAAGCTTTTAATGGACTAGATTAAATTGGGATAGTAATAATTGATCAATTGTCGCGACATTGTTAATACAGGTATAATATAATAAACGTGTATTTTAGAAAACTCATACATTTAATATATACTTGAATGGGAAAGAATATATCGCTTTTTCTCGAATTGCTTCAATTTTTTCTCAGTGCACGTTATTACATCTCCCATATACGCACGCTGCGTGTGTCTATATGCGCGCGTAATCGCACATCGCCTTTGTTAAAGCTACACGAGATCCGTCATGGGATCTTTTAACAGGAACTGCGCTAAATACCATCAAGTACCGCGACATGCATCATTTCTACTTCTTCTCATTTTACTCTTCTGCATACACCAATAACACTTTAAGAAGTGAAACAGAGGCTATAATAATAGCAATGATAAACATAATAATAATAGTAATGATAAAAATCATCATCGTCGTCGCCAGATGGCATAAGAAATAAAAAAAAAGAAAACAACGCGTGCCGTCGACGAGAACCAAAGGATCAAGTATACACCGGAAACGTCGCTACACTACGCCAGCCGTCCATCCGTCCGTCTGTCCGTTCGTTCGTCTACGTCGCGAGAGAGGAAAAAGGATGTGTCCCACTGGCCGCGCGCGCGTGAGAGCTTCATTATAATATATAATATATATGTATACGTATTATAATACGCTTGTTCGGTGCGCGGCGCTCGCAAAGAAATGATATATATATAGAGAGAGGAGAGAGAGTAATGCGCGCGTGGCTAAGCGGAACGAAGCTTTTGCGCTATTCTTTTTGTATTATGCTGATAACTGTGTCTTATACGCGTATAGTATTATATTCATTTCCAAGCGGAGGCTGCGCGGCTTCCCTCATCCTCTTTCTCTCGCGCGGAACGTTATTATATCCTGCTCTTTTCCATCACGCGCGCGCGCGCGCCGCTCACCGATTCTCCTTGCCACACACTGCACACCGTCGTGTCCCGAAATATGCGAGTAATTTTATATTATATACTTTTACAAAAAGCGTCACAGACACACACACACACACGCATATATTTATATAATTATAATATATATATA
>JAPYZP010011522.1:0-10331 GCA_030522985.1 Torymus sinensis
TTAAGTAAATTCATTATTTCACAGTGTAATAATGGGCTACTTAAGTCACAGCTAACCGTGACTTAAGTGCGGATTTAGGTCACACAGTGCTATAAAAATAATTATGCAATACAATGGAAAGTCAATTATAACAACGACTTCATTAAATTTAAATAAGATAAACAGTTGAAGTAAGTCACACATCTCAAAGCCAAAATAAACACGTTTAGTTACGTTAATGAAATCCTAAGAATCGAGGCTCAAAAGGAATTTCATCTATGTTATTAACCTGATCAGCGCAGCCGCCTATAAATCATACTAGCATATAGTAAAAAATGTTCTTTTTTATTAATTTTCACTATTGTTTTAGTACCATCTATTATTATAATATCCAAGAAAATTAGGTGTTCCGTCGTGCCCGGGTCTCCTCTACATAAAATCGTTAATATCAAAACAGTATAGAAGTTAAAATTACAATTGTCAAAATAGAAGTAACCCGTAAGAGGCAGCGCAGCTTGCTACACCAGTCAAGTGAACGTTATTGTTATTCATCGCCATTTTTATATGAAAAGGTTTTGTGAACCATTTTTTGACAAAACTTTCAACATGCACGAATTATTTCTGTGGCTTCTAGTTATAACCACATATCTCCACTTTTCATGATTTCGAGTAAATCAAGTTTTTAGTTTTGCATCGGTGTTTTAAATCAAGACAAATGAGATTAAGTGCAAAACTGCATCTACGCAGTAACACTGAAAGTAACTAGACCAAATAGCTTTCATGTCTTAGAAAACGACTTGCACTCATATGGTTTTTTTCCGGTCGCAATGGCAATTATATTCTTTTTCCGGTAACATTTTTATTCTTATTTATTCAAAAAGAATTCAATGACCAATATACTATATACTAATCGCGCTAATGAACGTCTCTATTGACTTCGTAAAGGCGGCTATGGTATATATGTATACTGTTGATATATGCCGCTACTCGCTACAGAAATTACATTAAAACATATCTAAATATAGCTACATAGTTCATTCCGAAAATATTTAAGTGAAAAATTGGTCAAGTAAAGTTGTATCGTTTTTTCAGAATACTGGATGAAAAGAAGTGGAGTTATATGGTTGTTCCGTGAGTTATTCTATAAAAAATAGAGATATATGATTATTCCGGGAACATGTTGAAAAAAATTGACTTATAGCATTTTTCCCTGTGTTCATTCATGAAAAGGAGTACACCTTATCAATTTCTATCATGATTACATGATAAAGGATTATCCGAAGGTAAGAAATATCGCTTAAACCCGATTCAAAAACATTTCACTTATAAGTACTTATGGTTATTCCGGGGAACCACCGATTTAGATTCATTTTTTTATTTCAGAGTGTCTGGTCACCCATACTATTTTCTTGCAAGAATTTGGAACTGCTTTACCTTCTTAGTCATATCGTTAATTAAAAACAGGAAACACGCACTATTTGATTACTTTTAGAATATTGAGTTTTAGTAAAAAAAAATTACGCAAAATGCTAATTGTAAGCAACAATATAGTTTTATTATTAAATATTATCTTAAATGAACTTAATCTATTAAACTAGACTTCATTACATTTTTCATGATATGATATCTAAATTTTCTTAATCCGTAACTAATACGCTTATGAGCTTCATCGATTATTCAATTAACTATTAACCTAAACAGTTCTCTTCTTCATGTCGATATATTGTATTACTTATCTGAATTATTAATTACAAAATTGTCAAGCTCTGATCTGATGGCGATATATATCCGCGATATATACCCGCGTCCTTTGCAATTAATAATTCAGATAAGTAACCTGGTTTTCAAATTCGGACACAAACCAAAAACCGATTTCCTATATCCACACATCCATGACCCTCTTAACCTTTTAACTGCGGGAAATTTTCAGTACAAATCGACCTCTTATAAAATGCAAAATTTATCCATTAAATCACTGGATATCTCAGGTAGAGTCTTACCTTTATAACCAAAGTTTTCGAGACGCGCGCGGCACTCAGGCCGGTTCGTTGGAGAAGGTGACTCGATGAAATTCGCTCGGTATATGGACATTATGCATTATAACGCGACGAGAAGCGCGCGCGCGCGCGCTAAAAGTGGATGCTCTGGTGGAGGTGTGGCTGAAGGGACGTCGAGGGCTGTTTTTATCCCTGCAGTTAGTGCGAAAGCTTGTTACTCCGCTCGAGGGCTCGCCAAATTAATGATCCGACCCTCTCTCTCTCACGCTCGCTCGCTCTTTTCCACGGGAGGCGTGAGTCGGTGTGATAGCTACGTATAGCTAGGTAGCTAACATTGTTCTCTGCGAGCGTCATCTCTTATGTTGCGATGCCACGCTGTGACGGATAATATTGTCGAGCACGTTATTGAAATGAGCATGTTATGTTAGGGCTGGGTACTCCAGATTTTTTTCTTTAGGAATTTGGAGAGGAAAAGTTTTTGATTGCGTGTGAAAAAGTGTGTTAAGTGCTAACAAGGAGAAAGACGAAGTTAATTTCAGTGGACTATTGCATTGCCACAGTTGTTGCAGTAGTGTAAATAAAGCTTTGCTTTTAATTTAATTGACAAAATTAATCTTTAGGTGTTATTTTAATATTACATTTTTTATTACAATTAGTTTGGCTTTTATTGATGACTAATTAGTGTGTAATATAGCAGACGTCGTGACATTGTTACTGTTTACGTAGAACCATTGTTGATATATAGATATAATATAATTGCAGAGCAATTCCTGCTCCAACTTCGTTTTTGGAAAGGTATTATGAAATGTCTATCATAACTGTGTTTACCATATTTAACACATCTGACGCTAATCCATAATTGCGTTCGATTACTGGGACTAAATGACCGTGACAATACAAGAGCCGCTCTTGACCTACTGTCTTTGATGTTCTGCGACTACATTGCGCGCGAAGGGTCAGAGGCATGCAAAATCGTCGTTCTGTACTATCTGATTCTCTTTGATGTCAATAACAACGTTACTTCCTATTCTTTTGCCAAAACTCCGTTTATATCTAAATGCACATCTTCAGTAGAATGAGATTTTTCGAAACGAATTGAGAATAAAGACATTTTAGTGAAAACAGGAAGGCTAATCAAATTAATACAGTATTGTCTTTTTTATGTTTCACTGCTGTATTCGAATGTTAAATTTTCATCATTGTTCATATATGAAGCTATGTACATATCTACACGATAAAAAATATTTTACTTTGAATTTCAATAATAAGAATATATTTTAATTTCTACTCTGACTGTTTTAATTTAATCGTTCAGTCTTCAATTTACAGAGAAAATTTTCAATCTTTGATAGAGTAGAAATCAGATTAGTTAAATGCAATATATATTTTATATTTTATTGCCGGGTCACCAAATGTTGAACAATTTAAAAAATATAATATCTATGATTATTCATTGACCTCACAGATATACCGAATTCAGGACTAAAATAGACATCAATCACAACTGATCTAAACTTATTTTTTCGTATATTATTAAATTCCTTCAAATGATTATTACATCTATGTGAGAACCTACACGTGGCACGTGCAAAAGAAATCTATAATGGATTTTTTAAAACCAATTAAAAGTTACATTCGCGCTTCATAATTTGACCTCTGCCGCTTTGTCTCCGATTTTGAAAATAGTGATCTCTCTTATTCATCGTCGACCTACAATATCAAATAACGATTCCAACATATATGCATGGCTACACACATGATCAGCGAATAATTTAAATATCAAAGCTGGAAAAATAATCTTTACGATCAACGACGACGACGACAATGATAATGTGAGTGCAGTACGTGCGATTGGACTTGACGGCCGGCCTGCGATATAATTCACGTGTCTTAAGCACACGCGAGATCAAACCTTCCACCCATTCACACGCACATACACACACCCACACATACACACATACATATATCTATATGTGGGTGTAGGTATATAAAGGCCCTTCAGTCGGAGTTTCGTAATTGGCTCCGATTAATTGCTCCCCCTTTTAGGTATATCTGTATATATATATACACTCGCGTATGGGCTCGCCGTTGTCGGCGCGCTCATAATCGATTTATATCAGAGGGGCCGTGCCTTTCTCATTTTTTTAATTGACTTTCCAGAGATTAGCGCTGGACGAGAGGCAATTTATCCACTTTATCTTTGGGATTGAGCGGCTCGTATCTATATATGTATATATAGACTGCGATCGGAAGACAAGCTTGTCGCCTGCAGGCGACTCATTTGTTCTCTCTAATATAATGTCCTTTTAAATCTCTCGGCCTATCTGTCTCTTTTTTATTATTTCCTTTTTTCTCTCGTTCTTCCACTCTATCGGTCTATTATCATGTGCCAGCCTCGATGACCTCTAAGCTTCCCAATAATCCCAATTCTGATGTCAGCTCTGATGGAGTCCCGCGTCCTTTGTTTCAGAAAGAGTCGTCGGCTGTAGCAGCGCTTTCGAGTATTCCACAAGGAGGAATCCGATTGTTCCATCATACGCGTGTGAAGATATCCAGAAGATTATAGGAGAACTGCGGCGAAGATTAAAAAATTTTTTTAATGACCATTAGTGCTTGTACAGTATTAATAACAAGTAATGTACCCTGATGGCCATAAGAATTGAAAATGTTATTAAATTATAAAGGAAGACGTTGAAAAGTGGAATTTCCTTTTGACATTTTCGCATTTTTTTTACAATGTGTCAGAAAAATATTGTGTGACAGGCCAAACATTTTTTATTTAAACAATGAAAATTTCATAGCTTTCTTTCCACTGGAATGCGGTTTATATTTAATGCAGATACATTAAAATAAAAATTATAATTATTACTCGCACAATTGGCCGACTAAACGAAACTATAAAACCTTTATATAATATTAAGGTATCACAAACTTACAGCATTAAGAGAACGTTGTGGTGTTTCCAATGGACATTTACGAGATCGATATACTTTTTAAACCAAAATATGAAAATACTATTTTTATTGTTACTTTTTTATTAACCTCTGTGTTTTTAAAAGTAGAAACAAACTGATTAACCGTATGTAGGAATTTAAAAAAAAAACAATATCACATGCCTCAAACACTCTCAAAAATATGTTTCCTTTTCATTTATACTATTTTGATCCTGATCATATAGGTATTTTTCTGTTATCTTTCACCGATTACCTACTCCTACTATTTTACGGGATCCCATTATATAACAGAAAAACTAAGTTTGGTTTTGATACATGATCTTCTAGAAGATGTAGCTATTATACCATGCTTCAAATTTGTAACGACTTGATCGTCTCCTAAGAAAAGGATGACGGAAATGCGAAGCCGAAATAAAATCTTTACAATTGGTCTACGCTGACGTTAGCTTTTCACTTAAAGTCTTAAATGACTTGTATTTCACATTTCCATTTCGTGTCTTATCCTCTCTTAAAAACTGATTGATGAAATATGCCATAACGATAAGAATGATTAGATTGGTTATTAAATACAAGATGGCGATATGGCACGGATATTTTAAAATTTTGATTTGAAAACATTTTGAACAGAAAAATAAAGCGCGTGAATATTGTTAGTTTATAAAAGAAAATTATCACTTCAATTTAGACCACGGAATTTATAAGTTGTATTGCCGTCAACAGAAAATGTATTGTAATATTACAATTTTAAAAAATAGCATATTCACAGAAATAAGAAAATCAAATCAAGATATTTTACTCGTCGAAGATAAAATTGCTGAAAATGATAATACGTGGTAATTATATATCTTATTGAGAAAAATCATGGCAATACTAACATCTCCAAGATACGTAATAGGTCATTTATTTACGTTAATAATAATAATTCCTGAATTTTCATCCATTAATAAATCGATGTATGGAACATGAACATTTTACAATATGACCCATACTTTTAAAGCAAAACGGTCCATTAAAACTAGAGAATACAAGCTATCATTTATGTTTTACCGGAAGAAAAAACGTTGATTCCTTCAAAAGTTACATCAGTTCAAAGATGAGCGTAAAATACACAAACTACTGTGAAAATTCACAGGAGCAGGTTTGTGCCATTTTCCGATATATTTTCGAAAACTAGTGTATTTTACATCGATCTCTGAACTCATAACTTTTGAAGGAATCAACATTTTTTCATCCAGTAAAATTTAAACCTCGTACCTATTCTTTAATTTTATTTTATTTTTATTAACTGTATGTGCGACTCTTCCTGGCAAAACGATTTATGTTTGAAAGAGGGTCATTACTAAGCCCCTTTTAAAAATAAATAATAGATAAAAGTTTGTCACCCGTGTGTTCACAATTTTCTTATATTCGGAATGGTTCAGAGAACCAAAAAAATACAAGCCGTCGCAGCCAATAGGCAGATAATCACTTGTATAAGTACGACGGCCGCGGCGCACCAACAGCATGTTTATCCGTGTGTATCTGTTTGTGCGTGGATGCATATAAGTACCAGCGCTTCAAATGATCGGAGTTTTGACGGGCGACCGCTCGGACATTGAAATTGCTCACGACTTCCAACTTAGCACCGGTACAATCACTTTACATCGGCAAATTGTGAGTGTATAGAAGAGGACATTGCCTTTTGACGCCAAGAATGGCGAGGATTTAGCGCCGATTTTCGATTGATTGGAACGAACTTACGTGAGTACTGATATAATAATTTTGTAATAACGGTTATCGTAATTATGTTTTGCCTCATTATTTCCAACAATTGTACCAAATTGCGCAGCTCCACTTTTAAATCTAAAAATACTTAATTTTAGTTTTGAATTTATAGTATGACTGTCCGTGTTCTGTTTACGTGTCATAATTAGTATGGAATAATGTTTATTTTTGATTCAATAGGATCTACACACGGCAAAAAAACTTTATATATAAATACATATATTTTTCATAGAAAATTACTTTAACTGTTGTTCAATCGAGAGATAAACTAGCATTCTACTACATTTTAGTATAAAAAAAAATAAAAAAAATTTTATATTATAAAAAATTATTTCTAATGTCAGTTTCATAATGGAAGTTAAGTTCTCTAAGAAAACGATTTTCTTGTGATTTTCCTGAAACTTGCAGAGAACGTTTGATTTTGTGTTCTTAGTACATGCTTCAAAATTCCACGTGCAAAGCCGTATTCAAAATAGAAATATTTGACTTCAAAGTTTCAGTGTTAACACGAGATCCCTATCTCAGCTAGTTTGAAATAGTACGTTATGTAACAAGGGAGAAAAGTCGCTCTTGATTCCCGCGGGTGGGTTCACTGCCCAAGCGAGCGAAGCGAGGGCCGTGATCACCCGAGGGAATCATCGCCTTTTCTCCCGAGTTACATATAGTACCTTATTCCCATCTCAACTGTGGCCACTTTTTTATATTTAAGTGTATTATTTATTGATATTTGGCTGTTTATATGGAATTTACTTATTTTTCGCCAAAGAGGGAAATATGACCATATTTCCCGCAAATGCGTCATATTTCCCGCAAACGTTAACTTTGTTGAAAGAGGAAAACCAATCTAATTTTGGTCCCGCTTTTCATGGAAAAAATGGCCATATTTGTTGAAATGGGAATAAAATACATTTTGATTTGCTGTAAAAAAAGTTCCCTTGTGGTTTTTTCAACCGCAAGGCATTAAACTAGCAATCAAGAGGAAAATATCGTATAATTTTCAACAGGACAAGCGGTATTAATTTCAGAGACATATAGCAACATAAAGAAAAACTCCATCTTACTTATGTATATCTATATATAGTCACACCGTAAAAGTGGTATTTATTACAAATATCGTATTGACATCTTGTTTTCTTACATCGACATTATTTATTATTTTTGAAGTAGTATATAGAGACTTGTGAAGGGTTTCCATCATAAATAATTTTTTTCCGTGTGTAGATCCTATTGAATCAAAATAGTATATTATGACATGTTGTGGTAAGTGATTTTCTACCTTGCTCGAGGTTTTTTGCACGAGCGAAGCCAGTGAGAAAATCGAGCAAGGCAAGAAAACACCTCCCACAATAGTTTCATACGATATTTTATATCACGAGCGCCGAAAAATCATACCGAAGTTGTGATTTTGAGGTTAGAGTGGTATAAATCAAAACTCGTCTACTAAATAATATTAGTACAGTCAACTCCAAAATTGTTAAACGACTTTAAATTTCTTACGGTCTCGGCCGAGTTGGCACTTTTTTACGCGCCGAGCAGAGTTGGCACTTTTCTACACGCCGAGCCGAGTTGGCATCTTCTTACGTTCTCGGCCGAGTTAGCACTTTTTATGCGCCGAGCCGAGTTGGCACTTTTTTACGCGCCGAGCCGAGTTGGCACTCTCTTCCGCGCCGAGCTAAGTTGGAACCTTCTTCCTCCCAGGCGACGAAAACTTGTGGAATTTCGGGGGACTTGAAAAAAGTGAATAATATCCAAACTTTGCAAAGTTTCATCCATTTGTTTATAAGTCTATACGTAATTAAAATTAATAAGTGGTAGTAGCCTTGTAGTATTTGGTTATTTTTCAATTATTCTATCAGCAAGTCCGCCTTAAATTCTACAACCATTAAAATGATACTTTCATAATTTAAATTAAATTAAAAAGAAAAAAGTATCTAGTGTTTTGTCAAACTTTTTCTAGACGACCATATCTCCGTTGGCAATTGCGACATTTTCTTGAAATAATTTTTTTTTCGTCACTTTAAGTACAGTACATACTTTTCATATTATTCTTACACAATCATTTCTGAAAACATAATTATAAACATTTTTATATTTAGGGCTGATCCTCCGCCAGGAGCACCCTTAAAATTGTTTTTTCTCAAGAAGTCTTTAATATTACAGTAGACTTATATTTTGTCGAATTAAATCATTCAGCGTTTTAAACTTTTGGAAAAGAATATTTTCTCTGTAATATTTAAAAATACGTTCTTCTAATCAATATTTATATACTCGAACACTTATTATAAATTATTGTTTAATTTTGAAGAAAGATAATTGAGCAATTTCAAATATTTGGAAAATTTTATCTCATATGGATAAAAAAAATTTTTATCAATTGTTTGACCTATCAAATATATTTCACAGATTCTATTGCAATTAACAAATCAATCTTTTTGATTATATAAAAACCTTTATATTTTTTTAATGCCAACTTAATAATGATATAATCTTTGTTTCATCAATGTAGAGTAATAATTTATAATTAATTCTCTTATTTTTTAATGTTTTTCAATTATATGATATTTTATTAGGATGTTGAACATTTCGAAGAAACTTTCAGTGACTACCTTCTTGTCGGTACTTATAGTCCAATCCATTTGTCAAGAAAATAAAGATGCAGATAATCAAGAAAAAGAAGATGAATACAGACTGCCGACTTCAACAATACCCAAAAGCTATGATATCAAGTTTACAGATGTGAATTTCACAAAGTTCACCTTTACAGGTTCAGTAAAAATTAATGCTCAAATAGAATATGAGACACAGGAAATTGTTCTTCATAAAGGAAAGTTTATAAACATTGAAGATGTCATTCTAACAAAACAATCTTCAGATCCTATCCCTGTGTTGTTAACTTCTTACACCGAAAAAACTGAGAAATATACCATTACAATTAAGGACCAGAAATTAAATATAAGAGATATTATTGATATTGAATTGAGTTTCACTGGAGTACTAACCGACGATATGATTGGTTTTTACCGAAGTTACTACTATGACAAAGGAAATAATCCAAAGTATGTTTTGTGATGCAGTAATAATACTTTTTACAGAATAATTTAATGAATGGAATTTTCAAATTTTTTTAAGATGGCTAGCAAGTACGCAATTCGAATTTACTAGTGCAAGACGTGCCTTTCCTTGTTTTGATGAACCAGCTTTCAAGGCTAAATTTAAGATTAGCATTGAGCTCCCAACGAAGGATTATAAGTGTCTGAGCAATATGCCTCATGAACGGGAGAAGTAAGTTGCATTCAAATTCTGTTATAAATATCTACAAGTAAATATTTCAATATTTCTTGTAAATGTTCTTTTACCTCAATGACTGTAAAATTAGTAATAAACACTTAAGCAAGATTTGATCTCTTATGAAAGTAAATTTTTCTACAATCTCATTCATAGAAACACCTGCATATTCGAGGAATCTATGTTTATGTCAACATACCAAGTAGCTTTCATCGTCTTCGACTTCGATTCAGTGTCCAATTCGGCCAAGACTGTCAGCGTCTGGTCTAGACCTAACGCCGCGAATCAGATGAAGTACGCACTGGATATCGCCGACAAAGCCCTTACGTATCTCGGCAAGTTGCTCGACTCA
>JAPYZP010011527.1:0-16734 GCA_030522985.1 Torymus sinensis
ACCTCGTTCCGTATTCGCGATTTATGCTCGCTCTGGTTGAGATACAACAAGAGCGTGCACTCGTGTTTTCCTTTTCCGGGAGGGTAAACAACTGCATTAAACTCGCATTAAAAAGACGAATTCGTAACTTTCTGAAGGTTAAGGTCCGTGCATATACAATGATAAATATATGTTTGTATATGAAAGCGTTAAAAAAAGGAAGAAATAAGTTGCGGTTTAAACAAGGTAGCAAATTGAATTTTATATTTTTCAGAGAACATAATAAAATGATTATGATAAGTTGATGTATATAAACATACAAGAATTTTAAACATTTCTTGCTAAACATATCACTGATTATCACATAGTTTTAATTGCACGACTATGATTAATTTTATTTTCATTCCCTTAATTACAGTGTAGCAACTATATTTATTTTTTCTTTCTTGCGAATGCATGTTTCTTAAATCTTTGTTCTTTTTAGAATTGTTGATTACATTATAAAAAAGAAACGTTAATTAAACTTTCTGGAAATAAAACATTTATGAACAAAACTTCATTAATCAACTTGCAAAATATTCATCGCAATACAAGTTTCTTAGCAGCTTTTCTTATTTGATTACAAGAATTCCCATTTAATGTTCAATTATAATTATTTAAAATATAATATGTATAGGGCACATTCTCGATAAATCATTTTCTCGGTAGTAAATGCAGGCTAGTTTTGAACAAAGGTGGACAAAAATGGACTCCAGTTTTCTACCATAACGGTAACAAGTTTTGCAACCTATTTTTGACATTTATTGAGCGCACAAATGGTCACAATTTTGTACTATCTATTAATTTGGCATTTTAATGCTATTTAAATTAGTTAGTCGACGAAGCCATTAAAAATGTAGTAAGAAGCGATTTGTTATGGCGATGAGTGAGAGAGATAGATTATAGCATAAAGCTGTAAATAGTACAAAGAGTATACTAAATTTTGTTTATATCCGGGTAAACTATCTCTTAAGAATATAAGCTTTACAATATATGATTAAATTGTTATGAAATTTTAATATCATCAAGATTTTGCGGTGAGGGTCGTTCCATAAAATGTGAGAAGTTGATGGAAAAAAGCGTTACACTTCTGTCTAGTAACTAGTCATTTCCAATGGCCAGTTTCTGTTTTCCTACCCATTTTTAATGAACTACTTTCTACCAGGGTTATTAAGAACGACTTTTCTCTCTCCAATATTAATCGTACTAAAGCTAAAAGATGCGCGGTTAGTTTATAAGAGTATCTCTACGGAGTCAAGGTATATACCAACAACTCGGCGCTTGGCTCGGGAATCTCTAGGCACATAAACTAGTTGGCAATTTTGACCTCGACGAAGAATTAACTTTCCTGCGCGCGCGCGAATTTTATACGGTTGTTGCCTAGCGCGGCGATGGCTATCGCGCGCCTGACGTTTTAACCGATTTCGTGCACGGCATAAAACAATCGCACGCACGCGATTGAAACGCGATCTCTCTCTCTCTCTCTCTCTCTCTCTCTCTCTCTCTCCTTCTCTTTCTCTCCTCTCTAGCTAGCGATATGCAAAACGCGTATAAGTGCATCGGGACGACAGGAGAGAAAGAGACAGAGAGATGTACAACATACTCGCGTGCCGACGCATAACTAAGTCAGCTGCGCTGCGCGCGTAAGCCGGCGGCATAACTCAAGCAAGATTAATCTTCCTTACGAAATTTACCGCTCTATGGGTTAAGGGTATGCACCTTTATTATTCGCGTGTACTTGTGATTCTGCAAGCTCCGCGTTTGCACCATCTGTTGCTTGAGGACTTTTTAATATTGTTGTAAAAAACGTTGAGGCGCGCAAAGCTAATTGCAAGTATAACTGTTCATACAGTTTGCATGACGTTTATGCAATTAATGTTATTATATCCTCGATTTTTCATTAGTAACATACTTTAAGAGTTATATGATTGTCCATTAATTTTCATCTATTTTTTCTCGTGTTAAATTTTCACAAGAAAATTTGATCTGCGGTTAAAACAGTACCCCAGGACTGTTTTCGTGGCTGGAAAATTTTCTTGTAAATATATTGTATTCCCTATATAAATAATTTATTGCAGAGGTGTAATTCTAAATTTCGTTTTTAAGTTTCTGTATCCCCTAAGTGTGGATTTTGTGTAGAATTTCTCGTATATAATTAAAGTTGGTATCTTAATTCTTGCTCAGAACGCCTACACACTCGACGCGCGATTTGATGTGCGTCGTTAATTGATACACGCGATGTAATTCCAGTCGACGAGTACCAGTTGTTTCGTCGCGGTAGCCATGCAGGAACTTGTGAACATGCAGGGAAACACTTGCGAATTCCTGCATACACGAGCCGCATTAATTTTCTCTGTCGTTTATTTGCTGAATTCGATGATACGCAAGATAAGGTAATTAAGCTCAAATTACTGGATTTTCATGACGATGCATAAGAATTGCTTGATTTTACGTACTCGCAATCTTTAATGTAATATTCACTATAGTGGATTGATTGAATTGCACCATATGTAAAGAGAGAAGGTTTTTATGTCGACCAAAATATTTGATTGGCGTTTTTTTTTTGTTATTTTTAATATTATTTGCGGAAATCGTTAAGAGGATACTATTTCAGCTGTAGAAAAGAAGGCGTGGGACAATTATTGCTCTCATTTCAAATTTTTGTAGGTATTGAACAATTTATCTGTATTATTTAGCTGTACCTTAATACTATTTAAGCTGTGGATGAGCTAAAACTGAATTAAATTAGATTATATGTGAAGCCTAAAATTTTGATCTGATATCACATGAAACTTTAATATTTGTGAAAATATCAGAAGATATTATATTAGTAATGTCAGTCGATCGGTAAGAGCTTTTGCAGTATGTACAAGGGATCTAAAATAATTGCAGTGAGGCTAAAAAAGTTGATTCCTTGGTTAGGGAAAAGGAAAAAGGGCCAAGGGGAATTTGGCTGCACGTGTGCGTTTAGCCTCGCAAAAACTGGTTAGCTGCGTTCTATCGACAGAATGTCGCCATGTTTGTTAATAGTGCGCAGGCGGCTCATGAAGTCATTTCCATAGGTTTGTTATGCTCATTGTTCATTCAGACGTCTAATGCTTCTTTTCCCTCCTGCTTTATTCCTTTTCCCTTTCATCCTACTTATTCGTTCGGCCAGTCTCCCCCTCTCACTCTTTCTTGCTTGCTCCTACTAGCGCGATTATTTTCGCAAGTTCTCACACAATGAACGATCTTTAGCCGGCCTCGGCATACATTGTTCCTGCCGCAGCCGCTGCCGCCGCCGCCGCCGCCGCCGCCGCAATTCAGGTGCTTTGTGCGCCAATCGAGACGCGAGCGCGGATACAGAGCCGCCGGCGCAATTGTGTTGTGTTTATTCTTATTACGTAGGCAGGCCCGTGACTGACCTATTCCCTTCTTTCAGCGAGCGGGCATGTACGGCCGCGATCCCATTGTCGATTTCTTGGGTTCTCCGCGCGCTCTACCCTTTTTTCGCTTCGGCCATTGAACTTTGTAGAGGAAGAAAAGACGAAGGAAGTCCGATTCACGCGCGGCCGCTTACGTAATTTAGCAGTGTGAGTTATGCTGCGGAAGAAGTTATACCAAGTCATTCATTGTATGAATTCATAATTTATTGCTTTCATCGAAATTATCGACAGATGCACTTTTACAATTTTCATTCATAGATTTTTTGCCAATTTTTGAGAACCAGTATAGTGGGATAATAAAAGATCCCCAATAAATCATTAAGACGACAAGAGTATTAATTCATTAGTATTCTTTATGATGTTAACTATTGTAGTCACTTGTGTTGATTTACTCCTTAAGTTAGTGTATGACAAAATACAAATTTTTCCAAGTTATATTTTTCAGAAGTGCGTATAGCACATTAGCTGTGCCTCTGAAGTCCCATATCATATAATAGTGGGAAACGTTTAAAACTATATACTCTTCCTATTGGGTTTGAGGGGGTGTCCCATTACTGGTTCCAAATAAATTAGCATGTTCCACTGCACCAGTGATTATTTTAATACACCAGCAATGAAAGGAGCTGTCTGCTGAGGTGATTAATTTTAATGTATTATTTTATATGAAGAACATTTATTATAGTCTGTAGAATTGTAGTAATAAGGGCTCAACCAAATTTTTGAAACTCGATATTGATGTAATTTCAGATAGATTAATTCCCAATGAATCTCATATTATGCTTATAACTCCAAAGATATTCGAGAGCTGGCAATACCAAATACCATTTTAAAAAAGTATGGCCAAAACTGCCCCAATACTGGTTTATTTTCCTTATCGGTTCTTCCGTAAAGTTAAAAAAAATTTTAATGTCGAGAAATTTGGTTATTTTAGCACGACTGATGTACTGTCTGTACACATGACTAATTTTTAGGCTATCTATATGACTTGTAAGAACTTATTAACTTTTGATACGTGTTAAATAAGTTTCTTATACAAAGTGCAGATAGTGCACTTATATGAGCAAATCTTCCAAACCGTCACACTTTTTCTGTCACAAACAAGGCAAAAATTTTTTTTTGGAGCACACCTGTCGCATAATTTTTTTCTCAATGATTGTTTTTAAAATGTTTATTTAGCAAATTAACGCGCGAAAGAAAATGTTTTGTATTTCATATCGCAAGAAAAAGCAGACTTTATCAAAAGGATTGATTGATTGAGATTAGCGAGCCAGCGAACGATTTATTTTCTACGAATTATTAAATTCCCCACAAGAGACAGGAAATAAAGGAATTAACGTGGTTAACTCTATATAGTATCGCGTGTATTTAGTCGTTACGGATGTCGCGGAGCAGAATTTACGAGCGGTCCGACAAAGAGCAGCGTTTTCTTAGCTGCTTTTTGAGCATTCGGCGATTCGAAAAATTTACGCGCCCTGGCTGTAAGCTACTCTGGCGACGGCGGCAGCTTTCATGAGAGATCCTTAAACGTTCAGTCGAGAATGCGGAAACAACGTAGGCACGCAGAGCTCTTTGATAGTTTTCAAAGCCACGTGTTGCATCTTGTCGCCGTAGCGCAAGAAAAAGAGATTTATCCCGTTCGGAATGTCTTTTGTAATGACGATCTATATCGTCGCGAGAGCGCCGAGCGCTAACATAACGCAAGCGCACCGGCTCCATTATTTATAGGTCCCGCGGAGATGAGGCGAATGGCTGCAGAAAAATTCCAATTGAATGGCCGATGGTTATTGTTCCCCGCGAGCCGCTGCTATTAATCGGCTGTATTGTGTACGATAGATCTTTTCAAATTTTCATTTTATTATAAGCTCTTTACCAAAGATGCCATCTCGATTTTTCAAATACTATCAGCTTTTTACATGGCTGTGTAATTGCAGTTCTGCTTTGAAAATGCGCACTTTTCTAAATCAATTTTTCTCTTTCAGATATAGAAACTTATTGTTTAATTCCTTACGATTTTTCGAGATTACGTAAAGCAAATAATTGTAATTATGTACATTCTTTCGATGAATAAATGTTTTTTATGATGTTACATGTTAGAATTTATTCGTACAAGTGGCAGTGTGAGCCAATTTCTTGCTCGTAAACTTTACACGCGTACAGTCTGCGTTAATATAAGAAGTTCATATTGCAGCCCTGACTATGAAAAATCGTAGTACTTTGAAATACTTGAGAGGTGATTACAGACTCATAAGTAATTTTTATTGCTTTTTAATAACAACTGTGTGAAAAGTGATTGCAAAGGAATGAGCGGTAATTATTCGTTACTGCCAACCTCATGAAAAATGACTGTTCATGCGAATAAGTAATAATTATTATGATAAACGATTAGTACTTACTTCTGTTTACCACTCCTAACTAGATTCGTAGTGAATAAAGTAATAATCATTCTAAACTTGTGTTGAAAAATTTGATTTTTCATATTTTATAATTAGGTAACGAACATTTCATTTACGTGTGTACAAAATCAGCATTATTTAGTAAAAAAGTTTTTTTTAGAATAATCGAGTGCAGTAGAGATTGGACGGGCACAGCAACACTATTTACGGATGCTGAATTAAATTCCAATTTTTCGAGCATGCGAAAGAAAAAAAGAACGTGACCACCAACTAATTGGTTAAAAATGTCCAGTCTGTTCAGCATTAGTGAAAAAGAGAAGAAATAAAATAGTTTTATTAGATACTGTAACTATTTTATTGTTTATGCTGGCCAAATGGAACATGTTGAACGAATTAGTTGGTAAGCGTAAGCAATAATTTTTTTCCCCGACTAAATGCGATTAGTTTTGTGATTGTCGGTCGGGTATCATCGATAAAAGTATCGCTGACAAACGCATGCCTTCTCCTCGTGTGATTTTCAGCCAGAGAATTGGCGAGATGCTCATTAATTATTTATCAATTGACGCATAATGCGCTGCAGTTTCGCATGTGCAGGCGCTGTGTGTTGCTTGCAGCGCTGTGGAATGGCTGATCGTTGCATCATCCCAGGACCAATGGGGCAGAATTTCAAATCGCGAAAATTGTCTGCAAATCTCTCATTGTTCTTTAAAGGAGACACGATTAACACGACGGCCTGTGCGCGTGGTTGCGTCGAATCGCTGTCTAACCGTGTGAGCACGCTATATGTGCGCTGAATATTCATGTGGGCTCTCCGACAGCGGCGATACGAGAAACTTTGATCTGACAATCATTATTCTTGTCGAGAGCATAATCATTTCTTTGCTTGTACAGGAGAGTAGGAGGCAGAGAGCGAGTGAGAGAGGAGGGGAAGGGGGAGGGAGAAAACAGGTTCTCTAATAGGCCTCCGCGATTTTCCATTTCATAAATACACTGGGTTATAGTCACGAATAGTGAATCACGCGCGCAAGTAACGCGATATGAGTTCGTTGTTGTTGCTTGCCCGTTAACTGCGGGAGAAATTTCTCTCATACATTATTATTATTATTATTATTATTATTTGAAACTTTACGATCTTTCTTTCCACTTCTTAGTTTCTCTTATCTCGTGTACTTAGAATAATTTAAATTCCTTAATGACTTCATTTCTGTGTATAAGCCTGATTGAACAATTTATGGCTGTAATCACTAATAAATATAATTACACTCTTGTTGTCATCTCGCACTCCGCGTCTGTGATATACTCCGAATATTTTTCTCGTCTTTACAGGGCTTCCCCGAGTTTTATAAAAATGACACAACCCAAAATACATTTCAGTAATATTTTCATAATTTGACTGAATTGCTTTGATGAATGTGAGAAAAGTATAATAATATTCAAATGTAACGAATATTTATTCTTGTATTCGTGAAATTGATGTATCAATGTTTAAAGCTATCATTTATAAATTGCATTATTAGATATAAATCTTATAATACTGTGCTTATATAAATGTTTGGCTCATTGCATACATAGTACACATTTTTAGCATACATTCGCAAGATTGTAATGATGAATGTAAGTGCCGATCAAATTATATGAGAAAATATTTATGCGATACCATAATTAATCACGAATACTTACGTTTCATTCTAGAATCACCATTACGAATATTAATTATACACTGATTTTTTTAATACTTTCTAAAAAATGATGTAGTTATGTGTAGCAAAACGTTTGTCTCGGTATAATTAGAACTCTTGGCATTTTTGACATGTCGGAATCCACTTGATTTTTTTTATTGGGAATTCCCACAATGTAATAAAAACGAAGTAAGGTCAATCTGTCCCTATCGGGCTTATACCTAATATACCTCTACTACTACATTGAAAAGTAAATTAGTTAAACATGTCTAGTTTAGATATTTGAGAAAAGGTGAAAAATATGCCTTATAAATTATTTTAACTTCTTCCGAAATCATCTTTACTTAATTATTGAAGAATTTTGTGTCCGATTTATTCGTAATGTAACATAATAGACCTATTTCTTAAAATTCAATTTCCTGAAAAACTAATATGACTTTTGTCATGTTCTGAGTACGTACTTCGCCCAAAAGAATGCCTTGTGATCGTAAAAACCCGCTGCCGAATCATTGAAATATAGTTTTCTTAAACTTAAATTATTATTATAACAAAGTACCTAATTATGGATTTAAAAATACAAATGTTGGCTTAAAACTTTTACAGAGTTGTAAAATGTAATAAAAGGACCCCGCACCAATAACATTGGAAAAGTGACTGAGGTGAAATTGCTTGAAAATTTGGTGAAAGGTAGTTCAAGACTTCCTAAACAAAAAATCTCCTATGAACTAGGGGTCTACATAATGCTTCACCTCAGTCTCCTTTCCAGTGTTAATGGTGGTGGGGGGGTCCTTTATGGGATTGTATTCTTGACCTTTTGTGATTTGATATATTTCCTTTTATTCAACGTAAAAAATAAATTTAGGCTAGCATAAGTGGTTATTTGATTTTTAATCTGTCATTTAAGAAAATTTATTTTGAAATCAACTACAGAGAAAAAGTAGAAATATCTACACGGTAAAATAGCTTTTCTATACATCTTATTCATTAAAAAATTCAAATTTCCACCAGGTCGACGTGTTTTTATTTAACTTGTTTTTATATTTTTAAGACAAATCTTTTACAATTAAACCAATTTTTTAATCTTAAACAAATCCATATAATCCCAGGTCTTTTTCGTTTGATTATCCTTCGTGCAAGAGCATAATTAGACGGACTTGATGCAAGCGTAACCCGATACATTCGCGCACAGCAAACGCGGCATCATGCATCATTCATCATATGTGCATAACGCGATCGATATATTATCACAACTATGGATGAAGGTATTTCCTTCTACAGCTGAATCGCCTTGAACGGCGAAACAAGTATTTCGCACCTACACAAGCTTGTGATTGCCAGTGGGTATTATGCAAGCTTGGGTGAAAAATGCCGAGTGCAACGGCAATGCGCGCGGCGTGTGCAGGCCGCAGACAAAATTTTTTTTCTTCCGAATGCTGCACGGCTATAATCCGCGAGCGGGGCCCGTTACGCATATATATCGAACGAGTTGGTATGGCTTTGTGCATGTGTATGCGTATATATGCGTGAGTGTGCCTACGTCGCCGGATGGCAATTACCTCGGGTATATGGAAGTTTTTGCGGCGCGCTCGCGACGATCGCGGAACAGGCTTTCGCGCTATAAATAGATATGCGTGTAAAACGAGCCCTAATGAGCCCGAGCGTTTTCGCTGGAAAATCGCGCAACCGCGCGTGCGCTGCTTAGATATATGTATGTGCACGACCGCGCGCAAGTGTGGGCCGGTTTGCCGCCCAGGCTCGGCCGATTCGATAATAAATAAATTGTTTTACGGTGCCGCGCTTTCATTATTTCACGAATAGCGGGACGGAAGGAAAATGAGTCGTTAAAGTCGCGCCGTGAAATCGAGGGGAGTGGGGAGGAGACTCGCAAGACATTGCACCTCCGTCATGTACATAGGCATACGCCTCTCGACTGCCTTTCAATGCATCCATTTTATACACACATATCCTATTACTTGCAAGTAAATTTCACTTTTTTCATCTTGACCTTCCTTTTATTTAGTAACAAAACAAGTTTTCCGATTATTACATATAAACACTAACAATCTTTTTTAAGACTATTGACTAATTCTTTGGAGTTGGCGTATTCAAAACATCCGATATATCATTTAATTTAAATTTACGAATTTATGTTTATCTTTATTCTATTTTCATGTACAACTTCAAACCAGCGAAACCCTCTAGAAAAAAGCAAAAATATTTTAATTCTAAAAAAACGAGTGAAATGTTTTATTGTAATCTAGGACTTTTTCCTGTCTGACTTATGCTTAAAGTAAATTTTTATGGATGAAAATATTTCTTATATAGAGAGATCCGGGCAAGACGGACACCTTAATTTTTCCGGAATTTTTGCTATAGCCCATGCCGAAAGCCCGTCTATGTCCGTCTTGCCCGGGTCTCCCCTAGGTATTGTAGATGTCTAAAAGAAAAATAATTGGACCCTTATGGTGCGCTAAAAATCATTTTTAGAATGTAGAAAGATAAAATACTTGTCGATTTCTTAGATGATCAGTCCTAAGTAACTTTTAACTTTTTAAAAAAGAAAATTTTCACATTTGCACTGTTGAGCTTTAGTGTACTTATATGCTACTTGAATCATGGCTAAGACAAATAATTTAGATTCGTCAACTACCTAGATGAAAAAGAGGCGTAAAATTTTACAAAGTTTAACATTTGAAAGTAATATTAAAATGACTCACAAATACTTTGCTTTTCGTATATGTTTCGAGGCATAGCAACATAAGTCCACTTTTTGAGTGTCTGAGAAAAACGGGTTTTAATGTTTAAACTTATTTGCACGATCGAAATAAACGATACAGGGTGCTATACTGTACTAGTCAATTGACATACTCACGACACATATTTAGATGATGGTATGATCAGATTATACATTTCTGCTTCGTGAAAACTCGAAAAAGTATGAAGTTATGTCGTTTTAACTTGGACTTATCTAAAAGTGCTGTTCTCGTTTATTTTCGGATCATATTCTTTAATTTAATTATGAATCGGATCAATAAATTACAAAATTAGCAATAAATCAATTACGATTATTTGGCATATTGAACGTATATTATAAACAGTGCGGACGATCGTGAGGTTCAAGCGCATGCGTAATGCACAAGCACAAGCAAACGACACGGCATCTTTATAACATTTCTCGAACGAATCAAAATAATTCCAAAATTGAACGTATGAAATAGCCTGTAAGGCCACAGCTACGAGTTGCCCGAACTGCTTGAAATAGCCGGTATGTTGTGTTCTTAAGATTCTTCAATCCGATTCAAGAATCTACAAAAGAATTATCGGATGTATTTGCTACAAGAATAGACATCTAGTTCATTTAATTGTAATTCACAATCCTAAAATAAGTTTAAATCAATATTATATCTAATCATTTGAGTGAAAGACTATTGTAATCATTATTTTTATTTAGAGGTACATGCATCTGATACAGAAACACCCCCATCGACTCAAATTAATTGTTATAATCAAGAAATAGTCTAAAATTTTATCTAGTTATTGTACATATTTTATATGAAATCCTTTTTATATTCAATTAAGACAGATAAAATAAATTACAACTACAATAAACCATCAAATGATGGTCTTATGTGGTTATGCCGCGCACAAAATCTGAAAAATGTACTTATGTGGTTACGTTTTTGGTATATCATAATAGCTTGAGGTCAATATTTTAACTATACTGCCTGACAGTTCTGAATGAAAAAGACTCATTTAAAGATAGAAAATCCAAGGTTTTCCCGATTTTCAAAAAAATGGACTCCATGTGGTTATGCCTCAAAGCCACTGACATGTATATACTCGCATCAAAAGAATTGTGAAATGCATGTTGAAATAATTCACTTCTCCTTGAATTCGAAATAATAGTAATATTTGCTGGTTCGCTTTGAAAAAGTGATAAATTACTTTAATAGAAGAGCAATTTGCCACTTCCTTCTTTTTTATTTCTTTGATTACTTCAGCGAAGAGCATCGGCATAAAGTAGCTCGCATGCCGCAGCGAATTTTCGCCGTGGCTGGGACAATTAAAGGAACGAGGAGTGTCCTTCTCCCTCCCCTAATAATAATCCCTCCCGACTCGTTATTATTCGAGACGAGGAGTCGAGGAGTCGAGCGCAGAAGTCGTAGATAGAAAAGGATGGTAGCGGCGATAAATTGCAGCGGGTGCGCTTGAAGGAAGTGAAATAGCCGCGGGGTGCTGCTGCTTTTCAGCGGGCGGCGTTCCTCTGGCTGCCTGCCTGCGACTCTGCCGCGCGCGTATCCGCCGGCTTTCCCTTATCCCTTTCCACGGGGGAGAAAATACGCTGGGAAGTGCAGCGTGCGCGCCTTAAGTGCAGACGATCAAACGCCACGGATGCAACGGCCGCGCGAGCGCGATCTAATCGCGCGTTATGATGAGGGAAGCAGACTGTGTTTTATAGCGCGAAATGACGGCTCGACCATTTCTTTATTTTTTAATCCCTCGAGCGCATCAGCAATTTTATCACTTTTGCATTTCCTACTCGGCAGCCTTGCCGTGGATATGAAAATTACGTTAATCATAGGGGGACACCGAGCAGCGATCGGCTAGCCTCCTTATTCCTCTTGCGCTATTCGAAATCGAAGAATGCGCTGAATAATATATACCCTTCTCTTCAGCCTTCAAAACTATTTAAACTTGCGCATATCATCAATCTTAATTATCAACTTATACTAAATTTTTGTAATTGGATGCTTATTGTATGTTAATTAGTTTGATAGCTCCAATCTGTTGTAGTATAATATATAATAAGTTGTTCTGACACACGCATTTCACAATAATAAATGATTCTTATTCTGCATCCACTGCCGTATAGCATGTACAAATTGTTATAGCGCAAATAATAGCTCTACGATATGTTGTTGGCAAATGGTTTCCGCAATTATCGAATCGGCGGCCTAATTGAAAAGTTGTATGGCGTGACCTCGCGGTCCGCGGTCGACGCCTTCAGCGACAAACAAACTGAATGGCTCCGCGACAGTAACAAATTCGAGCCGTACATCGCCGTGTGGCCGCGCAGCCTCGTCGGCGCGCTTATAGTTTCCTAGGAAATTTCTCACGCGCGCGCGCGCGTGCGCGTATGAGGCCCGCGGGCGTAAAAATTGGCCGGCGACTAGGCGTCGACAATGTATGTACGACGGTCTCCGCGCGCTAGCTTCGCAAATCATACTCACGACGCGCGTAAATCCTGGAAGGCGCTGCTTCGGCTCTGGCTGCGCGCGTGCGGACGAGGACGTGAGCATATGTGCATTATTGCGCGTATCGTGTTCGCACATTAAACAACGTCGTAAAGTCATTCGCGCGCGCGGAAAATCGTGGGTGGCACCTGCGCGCGCTCGGCACACCTCCATTTTCTTCTCCACTTCTTCGGCGGAGTTTACGCGCGGGGCTTTTTGCCGCTTCGAGAGCCTTCGCAGGGAGTTTAGACGCGGCCAACTAATGATCGCGCTTGCACGCGCGAAAAGAGGCGCGACTCCGCGAGCGCACGTGCCTTGATTTACGCGCCTCGTGACGGACCGAGCGAGCCTTCGTCGTTAAGAACCTATTGCTTGTGTAGTCATCGCTCCAAGTCTTCTGCGCGAGCGCGCGCCTCTTGCTTTCCGATTATATTTCATACCAATTTCTAGCTGGAAAAGCAGTATACTTAAAATCCATTGCGCTTTCACTCATCTATTTACTTTACTTACATAAGGCTATCTTATAGAAAATTAACAACTCTCGCTCCTATAGTTCTAACAACATCATCGATTTTTAGAAATTCATTTTTTTGAAGCTTCTTAACTTTGGCACAATAACTATTCTTTTACAATGTTTATGATTCGTACGCAAATACTTAGTTAATCGCGTTGCAATTTTTTTTGAAAACTACTAAATTCAAAATATCTTTTTTTTTACATAAGTTTGAAAAGAATATGTGGATTAACAACAAATAAATTAATATGGATGGTTATTAAGTAAATGAAAATTTTGCTTCTTTTCATCAGAAAAAGATTTCTGTTTTCAAAGTAAAATCTCAGATTCAAAAAAGAAATTTGATTAACATAATAAGATTTTTCGATCGTTACATTTTCCTCAGTATATATTTTTCTTACAATTTGCGCATCTGTTTCTATAATGTTGATATTCTCAGACTTTTCATTCGTGTAGCAATACTTGACATTTTATAAATGTAAGATTTATGTAACGTATGTATATCAACTCATCGTTTGATAATTATTACTGCTTCAACGATTTGTGCTTTTAAACTCTGCGTGTTTAATGTTAAAAAATAACTTTATATAATAATAATCGTATACTGTCCAACGTAGATAACGGGATATACGAGTATAACAGCGTAAACAGTTGATAAATGCTTCGAAAAATAACCTATTCATACTGGAAAATATATTTTCTGAAAATGTAGAAATTTACTCGTTATTTTAAAGGCATTTGAGAAGTTGTAAATTATCGTGTACTTATTGACGACTGCAAGCTGTTGGTACGAAAAGTGTACGAGTAGCGTAAAAGAGATTTCAGAAAATATGAAGTAGGCGAGTAGATAATTTTCATTATTTAAATAGTTCTCAAAATATATTCATTGAATTCCGATTTTATTTTCCGTGATTTGCCGCTATTTCAGCGTTTTGCCACTATAGGTGATTGAGAAAAGTCGTTAGGCGCAGCGCAGGCCGCATTTACTAGAAGGAGAAACTGCTCGGCGACTTGATAAAATACACTGCTACATATGTATGAGAAAACAAGAAGAATTCCGATGCATTAGCCTGGCTCTCCGAGGTGATAAGACTTCGGGACACTCGCGTCGTTTGTTTTCCATATTATTGAAAAGTGCGCGTGAACGGGCGCGCCGGCTTCCCATGAGAAACGAGATACACGGTGCACGAGTGCTGGAAGCGGGATTACATTCTGTATAGACTGTATGGCCGCGGAAACGTATTAATTAAGGCCTCTGCGATATCTCGTTAGCGGGCGCGTAAAGCCCTACTCCCTCCCGGCTTAATTCCCGCTTCTTTTCGCGTCGCGCGCCCTGACGTATTGCGAAAGAGTATCGCGGCGAGAGTGAGGAAGCCGAGTAAATTAAGAGATTAATCCCAATCGCGCATTTACATGCTTCGGAGCTGGCAATTGCGAGATATTGGATAAAAGGCAGGCGCTCGCGCGCTGGCAATCCCGGAGTTTCGCATTCGCGGCAGCGATCCATCTGGAAGTTAATAGATTATACGCGCGCAGCAAATAAATCTCGAGAGCCTGCAGCGCGGTAGTTTCTTTCCCTCTCTTCCTCTCTTCGCGTCCCGGCGCGCCGGCAGCAGCAGCGGCAGCAGCAGCGGCAGCAGCAGCGGCAGCAGCAGCGGCAGCAGCGGCACACATGCGCGCAAGAAACTCGTGCCTCGCAGCTTTTTTCCTCGGCTTATATACCTTCGATTTCCGTAATCAATCTTCCGTTCCGCGAACGAGCGCAGCGCTGGATGGACGAATGAATGACTGCCGACAAAAAGAAATGAGCGAGAGACTGAGATTGAAATCTAGCGGTGTGTGCAAGCCCAACTCGCGCATGCGTACAAAGAGCTGCCCGGAGTCTATCAGTTGATGTAGGCGTAAAAAGCGAGCAATAGATTTATTATTCCGGTCTAATGTCCTAATCGATTCGGTAGCGGATCATTCGGCCTCGCTCGCTACCTTTCTAATTGCCCGCAATTAGCCAAGTCCACGTGAGCTCATGTGGGCTTCGCAAATGAAGTTGCTTATATGGTCATTAAGGCTACATTAGCCGAATGCTTTCAACATCAGAAATCGCCTTTTTCCCTGTCTTTTCATTACATTTTTCACTTCCGTTTGACTAATCTCGATACTATTAGCTAGCGCATCACTGCTGTTATTCTTAAGTAGTTTCATTTCGAAGCCATTTATTTTTAAAATATGAGCTTTCTTTTGAAAAATGCTATCATTTTTTTCTTGCTTTTTTTTCAATTTATTTATAGAAAAAATAGTTTTTGCAAATATATAATAACAAGGAGTAATAGCATTTTTCATTAAAAAATTCTAAACTAAAATGTAATATTTATAGCTTTTTTTAATACTTTATGCGTAAAGTGCTGCTTTTACGCACGCTGAGGTTAGCAACGGTTCGCTAAAATGGCACTTTACGCACGTTGTGTCCAAAAATAATGTTCGATACGGTGATAAAAATGATTCTGGCACGAGTGTCAATTTGTCGCCCGAGCAAAGCGAGGCACTATAGTATCGAAAAAGACTATTTTGAAACCAAAAATTCGTTTCTACGGCTCTGGAAGCGTTTCTTATGAGACAAATGTTGAAGCAGCAAATAATAATTATATACAAAATATGGGTATAGGCTTTCCGTGAAAGACAATTTGAATCCGATACCATATACGAACGCTGGTTGCCTTTCATGAAGGGGATCAGTGACAATGAAATGAATGAATAGCGGGCAGTTACTTTTGATGTATAAAATGATATCTTTATTTCTAAGTTACATTGTTGTACGGCTCGACTTTGACAAATGCAACTGTCGCGTTAGAAATTCGACGGTAAAATCTTCGAGCTAACGTATTTAATTTGGGACCAAGCCCGCAAGCTGAGACTTAAACTCTCAACTAAATTAGTCCATTAAAAATAGGAAGGAAAACAGAAACTGGCCATTGGAAATAGCTAGTTATTAGACACAAGTGTAACGCTTTTTTCTATAAATTTCTCTCATTTTATGGAATGACCTGAAAATATTTACATTCAAATTTCATAACAATTAAATCATATATTTTTAGTTTACCAAGATATAAAAAAAATTTAGTATAGTCTTTGTATTATTCTTCATTCTATAAGATATAAACCAAAATCGTTATTTTGCCAGGTGACTCTATCTCTCTCATTCATCGCCATAAACAATCGCTAGTTACTACATTTTTAATGGCTTCGCCGACTAGCTAATTTAACTAGCATTAAAATACCAAAAATTGTGACCAACTTTGCGTCCAATAAATGTAAAAAATAGATTGAAAAAATCGTTACACTTATGGAAGAAAACTGGAGTCCATTTTTTTGCCATTTTGGTTCAAACTAGCCATTTACTGTGCAAAAAATGATTTCAATTTCCATCAAGAAGACGGAGAAAGGGAGAGAGAGAGAGAGAGAGAGAGAGCGAGAGAG
>JAPYZP010011535.1:0-10168 GCA_030522985.1 Torymus sinensis
AGAGAGCAAAAGGGGGAAAAACTGAAATAAAAAGGAGTCACGAAGGGAGATAGAAGGAGAGAGAGAGAGAGAGAGAGAGAGAGAGAGAGAGAGAGAGAGAGAGAGAGAGTGAGAGAGAATTGGGTCAGCCAGTTTGGAGAGTACTTCACGTATCTAACCTACTAGTTACCAGCCCGCCACCTCATCTCCCTCTCTCCCTCCCCTCGCTCTCAATCTCGCGACCCTCGGCCTTCTATACACCGCGGCAGTTAACTCGCTCGCGCGTGCATGCAAACACACACACATACACACACACACACACACACACACACACACACACACACACACACACACACACACACACGCATACCCACACACACACACGCATACAGAGATTGACGCGAGCACTGAGTTATACGCGGGAGCTCGTCACAACAACGACGGAAGGCGCGGGGGAGAGCGAGAGAGAAAGAGAGAGAGAGAGAGAGAGAGAGAGAGAGAGAGAGAGAGAGAGAGAGAGAGAGAGAGAGAGAGGGAAAAGAGAGAGACTAAAGACCACGGAATCTCTTCGATCCCCTTTGCTACCTCGGAGCCAAGAAACCTCTTTCGCCCTGCTAACCATGTACCTTCCTATCTTCTCGATACCATTCCATCATTCTTTAGCCCCTTGTTTCTCGTCATTTATTCCTTTCTACTGACTATCGGATACGTTGCGTTGCATTTTTCGGAAGCTCATTTTTGTAGTTTGAACGCTGGTATACGTTACTTTCTCATCTATTTGGTTATATGTTGGGTGTAAGGTCAGAATATTGATTTTGCATCTACATGGAAGTCGATAAACTAATTGCAACAAAATTATTCAATATTATACTTATGTGTTGTTATTAATATGATATCAATTCAAAATATTACTTTTGGTAACAAAGAAATCCCGTTTCTTTTGGATTTATATTCATTTTTCGAGTTTGATTGCAATGCAACCTGTATAAATTTATACTTAATTATATCTTTATTATCTAAATTGCTCGTTATTAATAACATAATATGCTAAATGTAACATTTCAAGTTAAATAATATTCGTACATCACTGAAATAAACTCTATTTGAATGAACTTCCTTGACTATGTATGTCGATGGTGTATTAACGTTACTTTAGTTAATGTAACGCGAATATAGCATCGAGATTCACAGAGGCTCAAAGGATTGAGCAAATTTCGGTGAACCTAGCTAATTGCGTAACTTTGAACGTAGGCCACATAATCGAAATAGTCCCAATCCTTCCTTTAATATATTGATAAAATGTCCATTAAAAATCTATAATTTTCATCGTGCCATCTTTAGAAGTCGTTCTTCTACTAACAGGAATTCCATTTATTAGTATATTAAATAAATTTTGTATAATAAATGATCCAGGTTGAAAATTATTTCGGTTTATTCAGACCTCCCGAACTTCTACTTTAAAAGCTTCGAAGAAACTATAAAAAGTTTTCTGAAAAAAAAAAAAAAAATAGATTATTTTTGTTTCGTCTTTACGAATTAAAATTGTCAATCGCTTTTAAAGACGTTTTAAACAGCCTAGTAAATAATATTTTCGACTATATGTTTTACAGTGTACCTAGAGAAATCTATTACCATTGGAACCTCCAATATAAAAGCATCATTGTTAAACAATAAACTGATAACATTCTGACCTCGAATCCCTTGCAAATTTTGCGTTCTACACATTAAAACCAAACTTTTTAGGCCCAGCTTAATCGCTGCCACCAAAGTAATTCCTCCTCCGCTACGATCATTCTCCGCAATCACTCTCGAAGCTGCATACACCTTCATTGCCCTCCTCCTCCTCTTCTTCCTTTTCCTTCGAATGCCATCGGGATGTCGGCCAGGCAACTCAGCAGTGGCGGTGGTGCCGATGTACGTGGTGGCTTTGACGATTCCATTTCACTCGACAGGCAGTTATACAGATAGACGCACGAGCTGCCGCCTCGAAACTTCGGAGTCGATCGGTCCCTTCCCCCCTTCCTCTACTTCGAAGGCGGCTCTTCTTGCGCCTCAACGATTTTCAGGCGAGGGGAGCGGATCGATCATCGTCCTGGATCAGCTCAGAGAAAGAGATGCGGAGTGCTCTCCCTCGTTCGCTGATGAGATGCGTGATTTCTTTTTGGGCTGCGGCTTGCGGGCGGAATGGAGGGGCTAGTTTATCAGGGTCAGCTTCTAATGGCTGGTTTATCGATGTATTGAAATTGGATTTGGAAGGGACCGGTGCGATTAGCGGGAGAGTGTAATTGAGCGAAAGATTGTAGTAATGTGTACCGAAAATTTTGTTTCCATAATTCAAACTCAAAGTGCAGCTTTAATCTTTCGAATGCAATGGCTATTCTTTATTTAATTGTACCTTACCTTTAAACAATCATTTATTTTTACCTGTACCATAATTAAACTGTGTGCATGAGTATACTATGATTCAACAGACGATAATACGTACTTCTAAATAGTTGCTAATCACAATATCGTTGATTATTGTATTTGTATCACAATTTAAAAATTTTTTTAGTTTTTACCATTGAAACACAGTTTGATCTCATAATTTAGTCTAAAATATTTGGATTAATTTTTTTAACAAATATTTCAAACGATTTTAATCCGTCGAATAATTCAAATGATTTGTCAAAATATTTACTGATAATAAATAAAGATAATTATATATATTGACACGCAATAACTCTGAAGCAGCAAGTTATTTGCGATGCAACTGATATCCTAAACTAAATTGTTTCTGATATCAGATATACAACGCTGAACCGCGCTCGATTACCTTCGCATCATTTTCGCTGGGCGGGTCTGTCCTCAGAGAAATGTAAAATGCAGATTCGAATCTTAATAGCCAATCGAGATAATTAAGCGGTGGCAAGATTATCGACTAACCGCTGTAATCAAATATATGATAGCAGCAGATAGTATTACAGTATATATCAATACCGTTGTACACGTTACTGTTGTGTAATTGGAACCCGCGCGTCAATGAATTCTCCAGACATTCCGTGCGAGTTACCTGACGCTGGGGGGGGGGGGGTGTTGGAATACATTGTAGACGGGCTTAATTTCCAGTTGATTCTTGTTGAACTTAACAAGGGTCATGTTGTTGCGAAATATTACACTTTTACTTCAATAGAAATAAATATTTACTAGTTATTGTAACAATTATTCATTAGTTCATTAAACATAAACGTTTACCTACGCAAAGACTGCCTATGCCTGTGTAGATAATGAATGCTACTACTATACCAAGCTTTTCGATTCCACCGACCAATCAGTAACGATTAACGAACTATTCCAACTGATCGGTCAATGAAATGACGGGCACTAATCATACAGTTGTTACGTTATCACTAATCGAAACCCATCATCACTAATATAGCGATGAGGAAAATCTCGACGATTATTATACTTTGATGAAACAACTAGTACCTTGAGAAAAAAGAAACTGCTCTTAATTGACGAAGACTTCGAAATTCTTAGACCTCGGAAATATATTACGGCATAATATGAAATTTTTCTCTGACGTAATTCAGTTTGAACAGCGTTTCAACGTTTAGCCCAAAACACTGCCTCCTCGTGCTCGATACACGTCTATCGGGATACAGCCCGCCTGCCGCTTTGTTGTACACGGGCCGTACGTCTGGCGAACCGCGAGAACCGCTTAAACTGTTTCCCCTCCCACTGCTCGACTTTCACGGAGAATTAACGAGGTATTCCTGAAGCCGAGAAGACGCGTTCGGGGGCTGCGAAGAAGGCTGGAGTTGAGCGAAGAGCAGAAGGGCGGCGGTGGTGGTGGTACCGGGGGGGGGGGGATATCCTTAATCAAATTGTTTAGGTCTCTTATTCGTGGCGTCCGATACGAGAGACCTTAGTCTTGCGGTCTGCGCGTAAGTCCACTTTGATTCTAATGCATTCGGTGGGGCGCGTTCTGTTTAGAGGAAGAGGTGGTTTTGGAATATTTCCATTTCGAAGGTAGCCATGGTTTGCTTTTGTATCACTGGAACAGAACTCGTAAACAAGATTAGCGCAATTATTAATATTTTTTAATTTTAGCGATTAGCAGTTACCGCTTAGAAGAAACTCATCCAATGACAAAGATGTTTTTTTTCAGTATTAACAGCAGAATTTAACCATCCTCAATAAATGATAGCCCTTTCTGGTCAAAGACAATATTTGCCATGTCAACAGAAGCCATTGACCTTTAAACAGCAATTATTTACTTAACCGATCCAATATCTATCCCAATAGTATTCATTGTCGCCATAGCAGTAACAATTACCATTATAATATTATAGTTTACAGCAAGCCCCCTTCATCTCAGAAATGACAATGTGGTAAGGGCAAATTAGCAACAAAATCAAATCATACAATGGCTACATAAATCTTTATATATTATATCCTACTCGTGTATTTTACATTTGTCTAGGAAGCAGAAGAACAGCTATAGGCGACAGACAGTCTATAACTCTCTCTCTCTCTCCCCCTCCCTCCCTCCCACCACCCAAAAATTTTTATTTTTGTTACCCAGCTGTTCGAGTTTTCTCACAGAATTATACTCACATATAACAGCTCTATCATAAAGACATTTGTGCGCGAGCAAAACAACGAAACTTACGATCCCTCCGAGCGCATAAATCATCTCATCTTCAAAGTCGTCAGATATCTCCCAACCGACGAATCCATTAAGCCACCTATAAATTCCGCTACAACGTGCTGCTTTCACCCTTCCACAATCCGTCGCGAGAACTCCGTTAAACAAGGCGCCGGACGCGAAAACAATTAAAAAGAAGTAGAAGAAGAAGGCGCGCAGCCCCGTTCGCATTCCGGAATCTCATTTATCAGCGCGGCGGAAAAGACGAGCCGCAGGGGCGGCTGAACTCTCTCTCTCTCTCTCTCTCTCTCTCTCTCTCTCTCTTTCTCTCTCTCCGCGCGCACACTCGCTTGATAAGACATCGATCCGATGCGCTCGCCCTCTTAACTCGATGAAAACAATTTCTTCGTCAGCCGTTTTCCAGCGAGGGGGCGGGGTTGTAAAGCCCAGGGATGTTCGCGGCCATCCGTTCGCGCTTTATTTTATTCGGGCCGATGCGCCCCTGAACGAGGATGGCAGGACGCGCGATGGCTTAATGCAAGAGTGAGGTATGTTCTTGGTACGGTTTTGGGAATAAGTGTATCAAGGACAGTTTTTATTCGTTTGATGTTTTCATTTCTTTGACAATGGAGCACTAAAAAGTCAAAAGTTCGCATTGGTTCATGAGAGTTATTTAAATTATGCGGTAGTTACAGTATTTAATAACAAATTAACAAAAACCACTGATTTCTCTAATGATGCTTATCATGCAATTCCAATATTTAGCTATAATCAAAAATAAATTTACAATAGGAAAATGTAACGTTATAGAATGCCCGCCGGTCATTATATATAACATGAAAATCAGATCGCGCGGGCCTCACCTGTCTGCCAGGGAAAAACCGCGGCTGTCCGAAATGAAGCATTTTTCCAATACACAACCGCAGCGCGACAATGGCACGAACACCGGGAGCCTGCCCACGCGCTCACATCAATCACTCACATGTGCTCTCTCTAGTTATTTCGTTATTATTCGCTCATCCCCGCGCCATCCATTGTCAGTTGCGGAGTATATATATATGGTCTGCAAGGGCGGGTGCGCGCGCGTCTCCCGCGGCTATCGCTTCCTTTCAATCGTCCTCTCGAGAGCACCGCCGCCGTCTTCCCTCGAGCGAGCCACGACCCGATCATTACTCCGTGTACACCCTGTATACGGCCACCCACCCACCCACCGACCCACACACACGTGTATGCCGGCGAAATTTTCGCTATGGACCAGACCGGGCTTTTCGAGGAGCGAGGGAATCGGGTCAGTGCGCGCCTCCTCTATAGATATACGTACACACACACTCATATACACACACATATAGTCCTGCTACTCGTGAGATCCCCAGACGATTTTATTGGCCGCGAAGTATTTGCTTGTATACGTGCCGTTGCTGTATAGGTTAGAGAGAGATAGAGGGAGGGGGAGGGGAGAGAAAAAGTAAAAAGACGTGGATTTTGAGGAGAGTATACGAGAGGCCGGATCTCTATCTTGACAAAGTTTCAATTTCGAGAAGTATTTTCGCACAACTTCTGTTAGATAGAAAGAGAGGGACAGCGTGAGAAGAGAGAGAGAGAGAGAGAGAGAGAGAGAGAGAGAGAGAGAGAGAGAGAGAGAGAGAGAGAGAGAGAGAGAGAGAGAGAGAGAGAGAGAGAGTCGCAATTTTTTGCGATACCTCTTTTTTTCTTTTCTATCTCTTTCGTAGGATGGTAGCATTCGGTAGAGTACATTCCCTCGACTGGATGTCGTCGCCGATAGGCGTGCTTTTAATCGAAGAAGATTTCATTTCGTTTCTGGATGCGATTTTGAAGCTAAAACATATTATTGTAGTGAAATCTTCAAATACAATTTTCGAATTTTCTATAATTATTTGATGTTCTGGTGTCTGATTTGAACACATGCTTTTGGTTGTGTGGACTAATGCTCTGATGCTATAGTAAACTTCACAAAATTGATTTTAAGTTTAAACACTTATAATGGTCTCAGGATTTTAAGATATCGGAAGAATAATATTTTTGAGAAATTTCATTTTTTTTATCAATTTGGAGAACAAAATAACGTAGAATTTCTTGTTTTATCTAATTATTTTAGATAATCCTTGTAAGACTTCTCTGAAAATATATGTATAACTGTATGCATTTGAGAACGGAATTGATAAATTTTGATTTAAAAAACTATGCAAGTTTTCAAAATTTTAGTTAGAAATATCTTGGAGAAAAAAATTGTCGAAGCAGTACTATATTATATTATCAACTAAATTGATAGAGAAATTATTAAAGCTTGTTATTTACAATATCTGAAAATCCTGACGAAATGGAGCAACTCTATCTTCGGATTTGTGTTTAGGAGGCTAACATATACGGAGATGTAGTAGATACCGCTTTTTTGTTTTTGAGTGTCTGTGTAATCAGTGAGGCTTAAAACATTTTCTATAATTATAACCACGGTTTTTCAAGTATATGATTTTTACTAGAAAAAAATAAATGAAAAATGTACAGCAAAGGGTTAATTAAACAATAATCTCTTGACAATTGAAACGAAGTAGAGAAACTCCGACAAAGTAGGAAAACTGTTCTTACCGAAAGAGAAAAATCGTTCGAATCGATATCAGACTTTCGATTACGTCAGAAAACTCTGTAACCATTCTTACTCGCAAGCACAATCTTCGCTAGGGCAGAAGGGAGTGCCTTTAATACCAAACGCACAATAAACCTGGCCGCGGAAATCCGAAATCTTTTTCACCGTCGGTGAAAGGCGCTGCTGGGCGAGCGAGCGGTCGCGTGCAAGCACGGTATTGAGGGAAAAGGAATAAAACAGCGGAGCCGAAATGAAAAGGATGTACGGCAGACCGAAAGATATGAGAAGCGAATGCGAATAAGTTGCGATGCGGAGAATGTCAGAGTATACGCGCACGGGCCCAGAAAGAGGAATAGAAAAAAGCTCGCGAAATATATATAACAATGAGAACACAACTAAGTAGACCGTGTGAAGTACAACATTTCTAGCGGTTTGCTTGTTCTCGCTCTCTCTCTCTCTCTCTCTCTCTCTCGCTCTCTCTCCTCTTGTGCATGCTTTTTCTCTTTCGCGTCTTTCTTGTGTCTTTCTCCCGGTTTTATCATTCTTGAGGGAATGCGTTAGTCGATAAAACGAGTGGAAATAGAGAAAAGGGAAGTGAGGCAAAGAACGAAGTGGGATTGGGGTAAAAAGAAGTATGAACACAAAATTAGATTTTTTATTGGATCATATTTCACAATTTTATGCCTCTCTTGTAACGACAGTTCTTCTTAGATTCGTTTGTTTAAGGATTGTTGTATCGATAGTTTTCCAGACATTTTACAAAATTACCTTGAGCTGTGATTGACTTGTAAATGATTTTTTGCAACAGTACCATACGTGCTAATTTGACTATAAATCCACTATAAAATATAGTGCAATTTTGTCATGGTAAATTTTTTGGTAAATTTAAATAAAAAAATAGTTTTTTGCGAATACAAAATATAGTTACATTAACTATAAATCCTGAAGAAAACCAAATGAGAAACTTACTATGTTATATACTTAAGTAAATATAGTTGAATGAAATTTAGATAATATTACTAAAAGTCCTTTACTATAAAATATAGTTCTATATTTCATAAAATACTTATTTTAGCTATACATTTTACTTGGGATTAAGAAAAGTACATATTTAAATTTTTTAATTAAAATTTTTTATTATAAATATATTTTAATTAATATTGTGGATATAAACCCATAAACAAATTTTCATGTTTTTTCAATCAATCTACACATGAAAATCGGCAAAACATTTAATTTCGTTTCACATTTTCCTGTCATCACAATCAATTACTTCATGTAGATTTTAAATAGTTGTCGATACTCTGGGCCTCATCTATCTTCTACGGCACTTCAAAAACGACTAACGAGTTTAACTGTTGTAATATATATGTCCTTTCTCAACATTATTCGTATTTGAAAGGTGAGAGTGTAAATTCCTTGAATAGCTTCTAAAGGTTTGTTTATTTAGAGGTGTGTCCAATTTACTAAAAAATATAGTGTGATTTTGTCACTACTAATATTTATAGAAAATACAAGTTAATTTTAAGGTTTCTTATACTTGAAAAATGTATTAAACATTTACTATAAATATTTAATAAAATTGATCATGGTTTTCAAGTTAAAAGAACATGAAAAATTCATTTGGAATTACTAATTTTAAATAGTTGAAGGAACTTATTTATTTTTATTAAACTTTACTATATAATATGTCTAATTTATCTTTTTGTGTTTTACTATAATTAAAATTTGTATTTACTATAAAATTATATTTGAAAATATTGACATATTGTTAATTTTTAAATAAAATATACATACTTCTACTAAATCGTACTTTACTATAACTTATACCTTACATTACGGATTTTTTTCAGTGTATTCTATTGTCGTTGATTATTATTAGTATTTCTTACACTTCATCCCTTATATCCAAATATGTAAATCGGCAAAATATTAATATTGCATATCTCTATTAATTCACTCGTCGTCCCATTCTTCTCTTCTTCTCTTGCCTTACACATATCTTTTTCCTGACTTTTCGTGCATCTCACAAACCCTCATTCCTTTTCCAAATTTCCGTCCCAGCATATTTTCAATTTTGACCGACTGCTCGCAAGAACAGATAGAAAACGGTTATAAAAAATGCATGAAGTCGAAGAAGAAGAAAATCCTACTTTTATAAAAGTGCCGTGGTTTGATTCGAGTGAAGCCCACGTAGCTAGGCCAAAACGAAAAAGATAGAGAAAGTGACAGAGAAAAGATAAAACGCTCTTTTTATGTAAGATTCACCTTATTTTGTTAGATAAAGAAGTCTCGGCACTTTAATAATGACACGACTACCCTTGTTCCGCACACATCTTTGCAGTAACTTACAACTTTTTTTCCATTCTATTTATCACTTCTTTTATTAACTTTTCTTTCGACGGGATTTTTTTCTCTTCTCCGTCATATTTACGCATTCTTTATATCTTTTAATTTCTTTTAGTATCCCCCCTCCCTGCCTATTTTGCTTTGTTTTTCCAGCGCTTTTCGCGGCTTTATCCGTCTACCTTCATTCTCTTTTATTTACCTCATTTCACGTTTGATCTCTTTCTTCTAGGATTTTTCCTTTCAACAGGATTTCATTTTTTTTGGCTCTCAAATCGGAACCCTTACCTTTGTTTATGCATGCTTCAACTTCTTAACTGCCTTATTTGCTTCTCTTTTGTATAGATACTTTTCATTCGATATTTGGTTTGGTATTAATGTACTAATTAAGTATTGTCAAATTCTAATGTAAAACTCATTTGTTAAACTCTAAAAATTTTATAAACATTATTACGTGAAATGGAATCTAAAATTAAATTATTTGATATTTTCAAATATTACCAACATACATGCGTATATGAGCAAATCTTCCAAACCGTCACACTTTTTCTGTCACAAACAAGGCAAAAATTTTTTTTTGGAGCACACCTGTCGCATAATTTTTTTCTCAA
>JAPYZP010011538.1:0-13546 GCA_030522985.1 Torymus sinensis
CCAGCGCACAGGAATTAAATTCCTCTGCTGGATACTTGGAACTTACTTATGTATTTTCATGTATATTTATCTCTGGTTATTAATAAATAAATAAATAAATGTATTTTGAGTAAACTCATCCTTTTACACAAGAGGAGTAATATTTTTCGTAAAATGCTATAATTTTGAGTTATACGTTTATTTTTCAGACAAAACTAGCTAAAATAACATCACATCATGTAAAGCTATAAATTTTACTGCCGATGCTCAGAAATGAAAAAAAAATTCCTTTGCTTTTAGGCAAAATTGGTATATATAATGAAGTTGAATAATGTACGCAAATAATCATTTTTCCGTCTGATATACATTTCGACGAAATACAACGAGGATCTACTATTACAGAAAATGAAAGATTTATTATCATTTTTTACGCATCAAGTTTATTGATATACCGACATTTAAAAATTATTGGTAAATTACTATTTTATTTAATGATAACTTTAAGTTTACACAATCTTTTTTAATTACACATCATACGCCAAACACTTAACTCGATTTCTACCTCTGGCAAGAGAGGTTGTAATTTTTAATAACGAACATCCGCCGCTCACTCAGCGCGCCAATAAAATACCGAGAGTCTCGTAGTTTTTGGCCAGCACGCGAGAGAAACTCAAGAGAGGCGAAGAATGGCTGGAGCACGAAGAGCGGCAACAGCGGCGGCGGCCTTGATTACGCTCTCTTTATTGGCAGTAAAGCTCGGACTGGTGCTCTCGGCAAATATATAAGCCGAACGTGTGTGTGCGCGTCGAAAAATCGTGGCGCGTGACAATCGCGCGCCGCAGAATTTTTCGGCCGCGAGCGAATGGATCATCAGTGTTTTATGGCGCTGGAGGCAGAGAGTGAGTGAGTGAGAGAGAGAGAGAGAGAGAGAGAGAGAGAGAGAGAGAGAGAGAGAGAGAGAGGGGAGAAGTAATAGTAGTAGTAGTAGTAGTTGTCGACGTGGACGTGCCGTTGCAGTTCGAGCTCGGGGCCGCATGCGATGGGGTTAGTTTTACGGCGCGAGAAGCTTGTTACGTTCGGCTCGTAAAGAATTTTCGACACCACCCATACGTGTCTCAGTGTATTTGAATTTTCGTCTCGGATAGTGGTTGACGAGCAAGAGAGAAACACGAACACATTCAAGCAGGGTATATTATTTACTCCTGTCGATCGAATTTAATTTTTGAATAGATCAAAATAAATTTACATCATTGGTCCAATTGAAAAATGAAATTGTATAGTGTATTATTTAAATTATAGTACATTGTGGTCCTTGTCATGTGTTTATTACCAATAACAAATGTATTTTTAGAATTTCTCTATTTAATGATACGTAAGTCGAAATTGATTTCTGAGAACGTGCATCCTTAAAACTTTATTAATTGAGCCACTGCGATGCGAGATTCTTCGAGGAAAAGATCAACTGAAAAATCGAGTACTTTGGCGACCGCGAGGAGCGGAGGGTCGGGCAAGTATTACCGGAATGCGGCATTAGACCTTCCCATTCTGTCCTCCCGTCCGTTTATTGCGCTCGCGCGCGACCAAGACTTTCGAAAGACAAACATCGGTGTACACAAGTTCGGGGGAGGCTGTGCCCGCGCGCGTGCGCACTGCTCTCCTCTCGAAGATACAGACCCGACGTGATCGGTTTTACAGAAAGAGTGACCTTTTCCTCCTTCCAGCCCAGGCTGTTTTCCAGACTTACGGTAAGCCGATGTAGAATCTTCGCGAAAATGCCATGGACACATTTCTGTGAGCTTTTTCCCTCCATTACAGTGACAATATCGTGGTCGCCCCTTACATTTGATGCTGTCGTTATTTTAACTCGGAATATGAAGGAGAACAAAATTCCATACGAAAATTTCATTCAGTATAGTAAATTTTATTTTTATAATAAATAGTTGTTTTGAAAAACTAATGGTATTTTGTGAAAATGTTGCAAGCAAATGGTACGAATAATTTTAAATTAGTAAGTTTTTAATCGACAAACATTGATTTTTTTATCTTATTTTTTCTGTTTCTGCTCAATTTTGTTTAGTTGTAACTATAGGTAAGTAAGTCCCTCTCAAATCTCACGATAACATCCTCCATCATAATACTATGAAAATATTAATTTATTTATTATTCCCTTCCGCAATTAGAATATTTTTTAATATTCAAAATATTCAGATCATTAATTCCGTTAACTTTAATTTGTTCATTCATGTTATAGTTAAATATTATTTAGTAAGTTTATATTTAAGCATTCGAGTTTTTGTCATTGCTCCGAAGTTTAACCAAAATTTCTGATGTTCTTGAAGTATCTGTGACCGAGCTTTGCTACAACGGCGAGTTTAAATACGTCACACCTTTCTCTGTTTGCAGTACAAAGACACTTCTCGGAGCTTCGAGCGATAGTTCAGTAAATATGTTAGAGTTTTCCCTTACCAACTACAAACAAGCTAACCAAATACCAATGTCGCTGCTGAAAGTCCATAAAAAATCCAAAGATTTTTTAGACACTGTATACAGTGGCATACGCAGCTATGTAATAGGCAGCTATTTACCCCAAATATAATCACAAAAACAATCATTTTTTTTATGTGACAATGTTAAAATATGTTTAATCTCCACAAGATTATTTTCGACGTATGAAAATAATCTTTTGCAAAGGAGAATGAAACCATCTCAATAGGGCAATACTTGATAAACTAAAGTGGTTACACTCCGCGTACAGTCAGACACGGCTCTTCAAATTATCTCAATTTCCGTGAAATCGCAATGGGGGCAGGAATTAAATTTCTAATTAAAACCTCGATATGAAAAATCCGGTTGACATTTTATTTTACATTTCTATTAAGAATTTCTATTTTCATTTTCTGTGACATACATCGATTATTATTTTTAAACTTTAATATCAAACCAATAATAATGAAGGCTTAATTACAACCAACTTTCATCTCGAAGGAAAACGAAACAATAAAATCGTTCGAAAATAATTCAATTAAAAAACCGTCGCTTACTGCAGCAGACTCGGCGGGGGATCAAGGGTGGGTAGAGGGTGGCGCCCGGGCGATGTCGGGAAAAATCCCTTTCCCCGGCATTTTGTCGAGCTGCCGATAAACGGACGTAATAACGCCGTGTTAAGGTAGCCACCGCAGCAGCAGCAGCAGCAGCAGCAGACCGCCGGTAGCCGAACGTGATTTTTAAAGGAAGAGAGAGTGGGAGAGAGAGAGAGAGCTCGCCGGCGCATCGCCGCCCGGGCTGCAAGGAAACGTATATATATATCATCGCCGGGGAAAAATTCGCGCTCTCATATGTTGCGATAAATCAAGATTTGCCCGGTGTTCGGGGATCTAATTTCGGAACGCGGAGCTGCGCCAGCGCTGGCGTTTTGAAAAATTGAATGTTTTTTATCTGTTAATCGTGTCTGTTGTTCCAGGCAGTTGTGATTAATGTGGCTTGTACATCTCTCTGTCTTTCATTTAATATCACGTGAAAGTGGGAATGAAGTTGGAAAAAAATTTCGCTTTATAAGGAATGAAGTGTGTTTGGAAAATCAAGAGCTCTGGCAAGACGAACGCCGGACGTGCCCCACACGGGAGGGGTGCGGCCCGGTCAGTGCGTCGAGCGCGCCACTGTTGCCACCCCCCACGCGGGCTTGCGATGAAGGAAGGCGTCATTGCGCTTGTTGAATTCTCTCACAAGTCAATTAACTCGAATCTCGAGAATAGCTCCCTTCCCGTTGTTAATTGCGTTTAAAGTAGTTGCATGACTGCCGCGCATGTGGCAGAAGGCCGCGCAGCCCGGGATGAGGATGGATTATGGAACAGAGTTATTTCTAGAAATTATTCATTATTATTATATATTATTATTTTGGCTGCTTCCTGTATTATTATGTAGCTGTCCTTTTTAGAGATTAGATATTCAAGTTAGCTCTTTTTTTTTATAGTAATTAATTGCGTTTTGCATTAAGAAATATTTTAAACAACCTAATTATGACACTATTGTGAACTAAAAATTACTTATAATAGAAAACGAACATCTTAATAAAGTGAGTCGTGAGATACTAAGATGATACAATTTTATAATGGCTATGCTATGCGTTAAAGCAGGCTACTTTAATTTCTTTTACTTGAAGGACCAGTGGAGAACTAACAGTAATGTACATTTTAGCGGTCTTTTGAAAATTAAATTGGATTTTTACAAATGAATTCAGAAGCAAAAATAATACTTAGTTTTCATTATCCAGAAGCATGATTTTTCTAAATGAAAACTAAGTATTATTTTTGCTTCTGAATTCAAGAACAGTAGAATATATAACGAAAGTATATCGTCATATCCTTCGGTCAGAAGTTTGTATTAAAAGAATAAAATGTCTACGGTTTTTTAGTTCCTGTAGGACTTTTCACAGAAATTAAAAGTTAACTTTATATGTACTTTAATGTATTCTGGTTTTAGAAATGGTGAATATGATAATCGTCATAGCCGTTTTAGAAGTGTGTGTGCTTGACATACAACATTAGAATTCTATTACAGTAAAGTGCACAGAGAACAGCGTAACGTTGATTGCACAGTAGAGTCAAATTCAAAATCCAGAACATCATGATTATGAGAGGACACGTGCGCAATACAGAAGGAAAATTGAAATTTGTCTGAATTATTACAATCGTTCGTTACGGAATAAAGCAAATGTTCCTTCAACATAAATGGCTACGTACCTATCATCAAAATGAAAAGATTATAGCCCAGGTACATACACTTTTGCTATTTTGATCAATCACTCATTATGCCTTATTTAAAGGATCGTAAAAGTAAAAATTCTGTAACTGAAATTTCACGCATAACTATAATCTAATAAGTCCGACTTTTCAAGTTCTTTAAACGTCGACACATTCTGTCAACTCTAAAGATCGATACTGAGATATAAGAGACGTTGAAATCACTCCTATCCGACAACGCTCATCCGTGTATTTTCCGTTCACGCCTCTGTCGTTTCCGACTTCTCATTCATTGTCTACTAACAAGTCCTCTAACGAAACAGTTCTTCCGTGCGACTATTCACCCAACGCACCCCTCATCCGCTTATACACAGTACTCCAAATCAAGCCCCGCTAAACAGAGAGAAAGAGAGAGCGCACCGTTACTCAACGTCCGAAAAAACCCCGCCCAGTTCCGATTTCACAGCCCGCAGTCCCAGTGAAAAACACGGAAATTCCCGGCTAACGCGTCTCTCGCACCCCCTCCCGAAAAAAAGGAATTCCGTCGCCCGTACAAGCCTATACCGCCCCGCGCGCATTGCGAACGTAAAAACACGGCCGTCGCCGCCACGCAAACATATTCGCACGCGGGCGCGCGCGTATGTGACGCGATGGGGTCGGCCCGATTCTGCTTTGTAGCCGCCGTTGACAAGAGTACGCCGCTCGCTGAACCGAGGAGCTGTGCTGCAGTGCGACATAGCCGCGTATGTGTGTGAGATGCAAGCAAGCGCTCGCGCGCCCTCGCCCTCGAATCTGATATCAGATAGCGCGCTATCTCGTGATACTGGGCGAGCTATATGGATGCCGGGCGAGGATGTCGATAACCGCAGCAGCGACGCCGCGCGTACCTATATACATATACGCAACGCGCTCGCGCCACGGCCGGGAAACAAGCTAGCTGTATGGGCTGGAGTGGTTTTGCAGGTGTTATATAAGGTGGCGTGCTTGATGGCTTAGGAGGCTAATTGCTGCTTGTAGTAGTGTCCCGTGGGCTTGCCGCGTCAATTCTGCCCTGGGGCTGTGGGTTTTCATTTTTCGGTGCAACACCAATTTTATAAGATCTCAAGGTAAGACGCCAGTACTGCTTTAAGTATTGGATGAAAGACGAACTCCAGCCGAACCAGTGTTTAATAGTTTAATACTTTTATTGTTGCCTATGTTTCAGGAGTATTTTTACTCTCTTCTGCAGGGCTACAAAAATAATTAATATGATCTTTACATAATTATATAAAAAATATACGGTACCGTAAGAATACAAACTATTACATTCTAGGTTCGTCCAGATATGTCAGGACGTCGATAAAAACTTTAAAAAAAGACGCATAGTCAGAAAAATTGCTAAGAAATTGAAAACTTATATTGAAAAAATTATTCAACAGATTTTTTGCTACTGACAGAGTTTACGAAGTCTTCCACTCATTGTCGTCCCGCTTCTTCACTCAGAAAAACGATCCTCTTGTGTCAAGAGGATTTTCCTCCCCGAAAAGTTGTACTGCAGTGAAGAGGTATTCCTCCTGCTTAGAGAAGATGCGCGGAAAATCTTCCTGCCACAGGCAGATTTTTTTTGATGCAGGAAGATTTTTTTCTGAGTGTTATTGACCTATTGTTAACTTAACGAAGCTTGTTGTAAGTATAGCTAGTGAAATAATTCATAGATAAATAAAAGTATATTAGTATTGAAAGTTATATTGATAAAAGCAAAAAGATAAAAAAGAAACTGTAAATTAACCGCACTGATCCTCATTTATTATTTCACTTAATAAATGTACGTTTCAGTTAGTAATTACGTGCCAAATACAATATTCAATTTTGAAACAGAATGATTACGCAATCGACTAGCCGCAAATGCGCAGTTTCACGCAGATAACAATCTTTCCAAATACAACGCAGACGCAGTGCTGAAATAACAAATAATAATACTATTATAATCAGCAAAACGATTCGCCAGGCGAGTGGCGAAATATTTTCTGTTCCTGTTTTTCACATGACGGCTCTCACGGCTATGTTAATTTTACACTTAGCGCGCGGTGCGGGCGCGCAATAGTCGCGCGAGTAATTGCACGGGGAGAGCTAATTTTATTAGGCGGCGGCTATTCACACGCGGTTGTATCACGTTGTCGAGTGTCGCGCCCGTGCGCCCGCGAGTTTACAGGTGCACGTGGCGCGTCGACAGCGTATTATATCAGATTGCAGCCTCTGGCTGGCGAGTGCAAGTATTTCAGTTAGTGCTCCCGCAGTCAATTAAGGTTATTGTTTTCTAAATGTAAAAGATAGCTCCTTTCGGATGAATGGAAAGGTTTACTCTTTATAAAATTCCAGGATTCAAAACACTGAAGATTATGACAAGGGAAAAAGCTTTTAATATAGATTCCGTATTTCTTAGTGCGTAAAAATATTACGGCACACGTATGCGGCTGCGTATATAAGCTGTAATCTGATATGAAATTGAAATTAAATAACGTAGCGACGTGATGTTTCATTCCTGGTTTACAGCATGAATTAATTAGCAGACTCTTACAAATGTAAAAATGCTTTATTTAGGGTTGTGTGATACGGAAAAACGCATAATTATATTTCCTGTTTTATGAAAAAATACAGACCAAAGAGGAATGCGGTGATGTTTTTTAGTTCTTATAGCAATAAGAGCATAAGATAATTATAACACTATGTGTCTTGACAGGCTAAATTACAGTATATGCAAAGTTAACAAGACATTTGAGCATCCAGGTTCACCATAGAAGCTAAATAAATTCCTGGAACGATCAATAATGACACTTGCCAATCCTCTCAAGAGAGCGGAACCTGCGAGTCCGCCGCCCCCAATCCGTTGTGAATTCGCAGCTAATGAATCTCCGCGGGCGACCTCGACGACGACGGCGCTGCGGCGGCTTGGCGAATGAGAGAAAGTTTCTCGGCACCCCGCATACGCGTGTATATATATATATATATATATATATATATATATATATATACATATCAGCCGGGCGTTTGTTGAAACGTCGCCCGCCGCCGCGCGCGAGGGCAATATTATCCTGAATCATCCTTAACGAGGAGGACATAGACCCCGAACGCCGGTAATCTCCTCCGCCTCCTCCTGTTTCTGCAACAGATTACTCGAGATTCGATTCCGCACCGCTTGTAGATACAAGAGCCAGATAGCACATGCGCGCAAGCGCGCGCGCGTGTGTGTGTGTCCACACACGGCGTATTTTGGGAAGGTCTATGCGGAGATTGCACGGCTTCGTTATCGATGCGACAGCGCGCGCGTGTGCGTGAGCCTGCTGCTGGTCTGAGGCCCGCAAGCATCTACGAGTTGGGATTCGTGTACGATGAAATCGGACGGATAAGGTGTGGTTTAGAGAGATGGGGTTGCTGTGTCCGCGTGCTTTTATTTTTTTTCTTGTTTCTTGGACATGGAGGACCGTCGTCAAATTATGCGGGAATTGGTTGTATGCGCGCGGTTAAATGGGGTTTGTAAAGTGCCTTTCAAAGTATCTTTAAAATGAAGTTGTTAAGATGTTGAGATAGTCCGCGGATACCGTGATGATTAATAAAAAGTTAATGAGAATATCCGAAAATATATTAAAGCTATATCATATGATTATTTTTCACTTTTTAATAAGCTGTAAAATTAAATGCCAGAGCTTTGCGTAAACTGTTAAAAGCGGTGAGTATACATAATAGAAGTTTTTAAAAACTTACAGTTTTTTTTATTATTATTACTATATAATACAAAGCGGAGAATTGTATATGCAATATTATAAATAAAGGATTGTCACACGAAATATTTTAATTTAATATTTGAATTTGACGAATTTAAATTAAAAATGCCAGTTATTAATTATAATTAAATACCTACAGACAAATTCAATGTAAAATCTATAAATTAACTGTATTCAATGCTGCATTGTTTTATACATCGCACAACAAAAAATCAATATTGTTCTCACCTTTGGTTTTGTTAGCGAGAAAATTAATTATTCGCATCAGACTGAACTTTCAGTCTTCTTCATTTTTTGCTATCAGCAAAAACTTGGAGGCGCACTGCGGTGGTAAATAAAATAGGGCTTGCACCAGAGCCCGGAGATTCCTGAGACGTTCTCGCTTTCTCTCTTCCTCGAACAAACCTAAACGCGCGCGCGCATACCCTATATATGCAGCTCAAGATGCGCGAGGCGAGGGAGGAGCGAGCTTTCTCTTTTCACACGTACGCCCTCGTACGTGACCGTAAAACTACGCGCCGTCTCCCTCTTTATTATCCCCTCGGCGGAGTCACCGCGATTACCCCATACCTCCCCCCCTCCCTCCCTCCCTCTCTCGTCCTTCGCTAAAGCGTCGCCAGCAATAAATCATAAACAAGAGCCAATGTGCATCTCGAGGGCTTATCGCGCGCGGGCCCTGCTACTGCCGACATTCGTCTTACCCCACGCTCGCTCCCTCCATCCTCTTTCTCTCGTGCTCACTCTCTCTCTCTCTCACTCTCTCTCTCTCTTCGAGTAGGATAGGTGCGAAGGGAGCGGGAGAAAAAGACGGATGGGTTTGCGCTGCTCTCTTATCGTGGATTATTTCGAGAAAAATAATTGTGTTGTGGGAGGCGGACCTTCGAGAGGTGCATATACAAGTGAGAAATATAGCATTATTAAATATCCTTTGAAAAATCGTAAAATTAGAAAAACAACGAGGTTTGCTGTTATATGGGGTACAACAATTTACAATAGTTATACACGTTAAATAATGTTGGTATTATTAGGATAAATAAGAATTATTTTAAGTGTACTTTATACTTATACAAATACTAAGTAAGAAAAAACCTTTATAGTTTTATTTTTCAAAGAAACACTTATCGAGCTAAAGTGTAAACTATAAAAGATTTAAGAATATTAGCAAGAATGGAATTTTTTAAAATTGTTTGCTATTAAATGGGCTTAAACAATTTAGAAAACATTCCTTTTTAAATCAATCAAGAATGATATCATAAAACCTATAAACGATAATTGAAATTTTATTTATTAGAAAGACTAGCTTCGAGCTAGAATAATAAAAATTTCTAAGTAGTTAAATAGTGCAATAGTCTGCCGTATATTAAAACCTGATTAGGTCGATCCCACGTCCAATCCTTTCTCATACGGAATTTGGCGCTCCTATGGCCCAGGAGCATTGGCAACCCAACTGATGCACACATAGTCAGAAATCGAGCAACCAGAAGCCCGAGCAAAGAGGAAAAGATAGCGGCGAGCGCCCGGCGCAAACGAAGAAAAGAGACGATTGCGAGAGAGAGAGAGAGAGAGAGAGAGAGAGAGAGAGAGAGAGAGAGAGAGAGAAACGAGTTCGTGCACCTCGGGAAAATCGCGGAGGAGTGAGCGAGAGCGAGAGAGAGAGAGGAAGAGGGAAGAAAAAGAGTCACGATAAAAATTTACGAGGCAGAATGCGAATCCAATGCGCGCACGCGCTAAAGGAGGAAAAGAGAGGAAGAGAGCGAGAGAGCGGGAAAGAGAAAGAGAGATGGAGGGGGAATATCCAGCCGCCGCGAACGATCTATTATTTATCGTCGGCCATAATTCACCTTAGACTCGTCCGAAGCAGGAATAAACAATGCGCGAGGAGGAGTCGGCAGACGGAGGCCCGGCTTTTTTGCGCGCCGCGAGCTCCATTGTCTCTCCCGCGCTCTCTCTCTCTCTCTCTCTCTCTCTCTCTCTCTCTCTCTCTCTCTCTCTCTCTCTCTTTCTCTCCCCCCACAGCGCCGTGCTCTTTAAACAATTTTTTTGGGGAGATAGCAGGGGCGCGTTAGCGGGGTGTAGCAGGATGGAACGGAGAGGGAGTATAGGTATCGTAAAATCCACGGCGCAGACAAGATGCGATTGATTTAGCGTTTGTGCGCCGAGCGCCGGCAGGAGAAGAGATAAAGTATAAGATTGTGGCGAACGCTGACGGGAATGACAATCAAACGGACGCGTGAGCGTAACCGTCGCTGGTTTTACGGCGATGGCTCTGATGTTGGTCGGTCGTTGATTTCCTGTACAGGATCATTGTCATGGATCATCTGCGATTGGATGTCGGCGAAGTGTAGAATTTCTACTTGTACTGAGAAATATTTATAAAAAATATATGACCGCTTGTTGTGCGATAACTGGTTACTTCTTAACTACGTGATTCTTTGAATTTCGGTAGTAAAGTGATTGATCAATTCTGGGCTTGGCATTACAAGTGATAAAATTTTCATTTTTCAAATTGTCAAGTTTACTGCATAATCATAACACAGAAAAAATTATCAGTATACCAACAAAATTTTTTTAGAAATGACCCTTTTCTTTGATAAGAATAACTGACGAAAAAATAAAGTACATTGAATCGTTTTCAGTTTCGAGACAAAAACCTTTTGTAAATATAAAATAGGTAATCAGTTACGATAGCTCAGTCGTTTAAAGCCTTTGATTCCTTTTCGATTACGACAGTTTATTTACCCAAACTCTCGGGTTCAAATCCCGGATCCAGCACCTCTCTGGCGAGTTTTTCGAAATCAAATTGTAGATCCACTCTGCTGTAACCGTTCGAAAAAATGTACTCATCGCGCCCGGACTGCTCATTACGGCAATAATGAGTAATGCAGAGCTGTATAATACTCACCACGAGAACTTTAGTTAAAAAAATATGCAATACAAAATATAAAAATAAGAAATATTAAAAAAGTACATTACACTTTTATAGAATAGATTTATAAATTTTCAAAATTTTTAAGGTTATCAAATTTTTTGCTCACGTGCTCAACGAGCTCTCAAACTTGTGAAATCGAAGGAATTCGTATATTTTCATATACAGAATATAATACGTCGTGCAATTTAAAAAAAATTTTTTGCCGTTCTTTTATATACTATTTTTTTTACAATTTTATGTTTGGGGTCGTACTTTAAATGAGTTTTTTTAAATAAATTTTGAATACTTAGTTTTTGTATTTATTTTTGTTGAGTAAATTTAAGATGAAATAATAATAAGATAATTATGTAAAAGTTATAACTCAATATGTTTACAGTCCTTTTTTCGGTATACGTACTCAAAATTTTAGCTGCACAATTTGTTATTGTACCTGATTATTGACTTTGCTGAACTTTCAAAAATTCGATTTTGCAGTTTTGTAACAGAAATTAATGAAAACCTTTTTTGTAATCGGTTTTTATGATTGAAAAAAATTTCAATTTTAGAGGGAACAGCAAAGAAAGCTTTGATGTATTTTGTTTGGTATTATTTCAATTTCGCTTTGAATTGAAAAAGAACCTTTGAAATAGACGGTTTCAATCAATTTTAATTTTCTGTCAAATTGACTATTCCAGCGTCCATCCGCCATTTCTGAATGTTTACATTTTAATTATACGTAGTTTTTCGCTGTAAGAATATACATAAAAATGTATAGTTATTCTATTTTAATTTAGATTTTCAAGATTCATCTTTGAAATGATATAAAGTGTTCAAACATAGATCAATTAAAAAAAGAAGAGAATGATTCAATTCATTATTATCTAGAAAATAGCTATCCATTAATATTTTGAAGTTCGACAAAAGTCGCATTTTTAAATCTGTATTTTTCCTAAGTATTTTTGAAATATTAAAATCTTAAACACACAAAATGTCAATAGAAGAAATACTTCTCACTTTGAAGTCAAACAATTTTAAAAAAACACAAAATGATTCGTCGCAACCTCTACACTATGAATTCAAAAAGCCAGGTGCCTGAGAAACTCATACACAGGCTGTGGAAAAAAGAGCCCTTTGAATTTTGAGCCGCTTGCTGCACGCAATATTGTTTTCCTTTTGCCACGGAGTTTAAATGCCAGTGGTTTCACATTACGCGCGCGCGTAGCTCTTTCACTTTTCACGTTCGTTATTTATAGGCAATTTCCTCGAGTTCCGATAGGCTCTGTCTCTCTCCTCTTTTATCTCTTTATCATTCAAGCTTGCCGGTCTGGTTCTTCGTTACGCGACGACGTCGTCTTTGCGTCTCTGTTTCCCCGTTGCTTGTCTTTGTCTTATAGTCTCTTTTCACGTCTCTCAATTTCTGTTTCCTCAACAAGTTTTTGTTTCTGCAGTGCTCATGTTTTATTAATATTTTTTATTTGGTTGTTGATTGGCATATTGGAGATGTCGTAAGTATATTGTAAGTTTCAAATGTAAAATTGACATTTTTGTTGACTTGTTATAATTTACTTTTGGTATAAAAAATACGATAAAATGAAAGTTAAAAGATAGGTGAATATTACGTAAATAATTGTATAAATGTTATCGTTATCAGAAGCTAATGAGGCTGTCGGCGAGGAGAAACAAGTCCAGTGAATGGAGGTGGGAGTTTCGTGGGTATTGTCCCACCAGGCTCGTCGTCCTTATGGTAGGCGAAAAGGCTGAGCGACTGAGTCCCACACACAGTGATTTCCCTCATGTCCCCCCTATGGTGCGCTAATGGATTCTCCAACTCCACGAAAAGAAAAAGAAAAAATGTGAAGTTTATTGTCGTTATTAGTGAATTCGACTTCCGAAAACTTGGTACCTTTTCTCCTGAGTTCTGGGTTATTTCATCTAACCCATTGATGATTTTAAGAGCCTCCTCGGAAGAAGTAAATGATCAATAAAAGTTGGAACAAAAAAAAAAAAGAAACCGCTGCCAAGTCATTGGCCCGTAGCTTCCTCCAAATTAATTTATCGTTCCTATATGTGCAATTCCCCCGAAAATGTCGCCTTATCCGGTCACAAAAACGACGAAAAAAAAATGTTGAGGCACACCTCTGCCATAAGTTTTTTCTTGT
>JAPYZP010011548.1:0-11511 GCA_030522985.1 Torymus sinensis
TACATCTAAAAACATATCGTAAAGTTTGAGCCGAATCCGTGATCCGGATCGTAGCCTCTGATCCTAATAAGACACTTCGAAAAGTACACGCAAAAAAAAAGATCAGTTCTATAAACCAAAAATTTCTCGAAAACTTTATATTTGATAATGCACACACTTTCTACACGTTATAAAACATCAATAGCACATTGTACAACTATAGGGAGGAAAGTTGAGTTTTTCTGGCGAGGTTGATGATTGAGCACGAATGGTTCACGAGTGCTCAAAATCATCATCCGAGTCTGAAAAAATCAATTGCTCCCTTGTTATAAATCGTACTTTTTTTAATAAATGCAGGAATAGGAGATTTTTAGCATGAAAAGTGGATAAGTGATCGGATATATCTAGTTGTCATAACCGGAGACTAATTACTTTTCCTCCCGCTACTGCGGAAAACTTCGCAAGACGCTCGAAATACTCGACTTTCTATTCACTTCTATATGCAGGAAAAGGTTTTCATGCAAAAAAGATCCTATTCCTGCACTTATTAAAAAAAGTACGATGTGATGTAACAAGGGAACAATTGACTTTTTCAGACTCAGATGATGATTTTGAGCATTCGTGAACCATTCGTGCTCAATCATCATCCTCGCTAGAAAAATTCAACTTTCTCCCCTAGTTGCCTAATGTACTATTTTTTTAAACTCAGGCATGAAATAGGAAATAGCTATTTTTACCCTAAAAGCAGGTGAGAAATGAATAACTGATGAGAAATGGCTATTTCTGCCCTAAAAACAGGTGAGAAATGATGAATAAGAGGTGAGAAATGGAGTTATTTCTCACCTGTTATTCATTTCTCCTCTTTTTTTTTAGGTAGAAATCGCTATTTCTCGACAGTTTTAGTTATATTAATGTTGCCTACTTCTTTAAGTAATTTGATGTTACCTTACACTGAGAGAAAAGTTTTGGAAAAATTACTGTACTGTCTCGTAAAGCTACCGCAGACTTTTATTTTACAAATTTAGAATAAAATATAGTAAATTTTCCTATATTTCTGCTAAAATTTTTTAAAAAGTATGGTTATTTTTTGATTTACAGTCTGTGGTGGCTTTACGAGACAGTCTGGTAATTTTTACCAAACTATTAATAATTTTAACTGAACTTTTTTGTCAGAGTATTAAAGCAAAGGTTTTTCGAGTTTTGTTATTAAATATGTATTTTCAAACAAATAAATTATAATTAAGATTTAATTGTATAAATAATAATCTATTTGTCTTATGTATATATTTCAATCTTGATTTTCAACTGCGTTATGTACAACTCGAAATGCCCAATCCTCTCTCCCACTCACACACGCGAAAAAGGCCCGTCATGCTTTCGTTAAAAAAAATACGGTGTGCAACACGGGAAGAAAAGCTATTTCAGACTCGGGTCGCTCGGGTGAGGTGTCTTCAGCACTTGTCTCGGTCTCGGCGTCCTCGACTCCGGCTCGTGCAGAACACCTCACCCTCGCTAGAAATAGCTTATTTTCTCCCCTTGTTGCAAAATGTACTATTATAATGCAATTCAAGTTGATGTATCTACGTAATGTTCATGAATCTACCTAAAAGTATTAAAAGTATCTAAAAAAAAATTAACGTTTAGAATCTCCGCCTTAGAAATTCCAGATTTCTCATAATGTAATTTTTATCGTACATTCATCGCCGTTCCGGCCCTGGATAAAAGAGACAATTTTAATTAAAATGTTTATACTTGAAAAAATTAATGTAGGGTAGTAGAGAGGTCATTAAATAAACTTAAATTATCAGTTTTTGATTTTATTAGCCTGGGTATTTTTAGCCCGGGTATCGTGAAAAATAGTATACCTACGCTCAACGGGAGGAAAATTGGCCAGCCCACATCTCGCGTTTGCCACTTGCCTTCAACCCAAGCCGAAGGCGAGACTAGTGAATGCGAGCTGTGGACTTGGTATTTATCCGCCATTTTGCAATCGCGAAATAGAATTCTGATTTTGATGTCATGTTCGTAATCATCGACATCAGAAGCCGATGTATACGAAGTTGCAGACTTTTTCAGGTTTGTCAGTTTAAGCAGGATTGACTAAAAGAGTTCAGCAGTTAAGGGCTTAATTTGCATTGATGGCGGAGAAATAATAAATAGCGGGATCGAGAAGGAGAGAGGTGAGATTGACGCAGGAAGTGCACACGTTGGCATATAGGTATAGAAATATCAATGCACACTAGTCATTTACCGACCATTCCATTATTACTTATACATTAAACTTATATAAATTCCGACTCAGCGGATTATTATTATAATAAGTGTCATAATAATAAATTATTTTGAATCCTAACTTATTCTCTGATTTATTGTATTATATACTCATAAATAAATGTTTGAGTTATGGTAACGACGATTAAGTGTTGTTATCACATGGTTTTATCTTGAGTTTATTGTACACATACGCGCGACATGCGAATCATAGCAATAATGCATTAAATCAATCTCTGTCGTGTTTGTTGAGAGTTACATGGACAGAACAAATGTATAGAACATTGACTGAATATTATGTATAGGTTTTTAGAAAATTCAACTTTGATTGAATTTTAAAAAGTATAAAATATTAAATATTAATTAAATTATATATTTAAGGTTGTTAAAAAAATTAGAGCGTTATGGTATTTTGCAGATTTACTTTTGATGGCAATAATTGATTCATTTCTTTAATATAGCGCCTAACGTTATTTCAAGAAATATGAACTTAATTTTTTAAGTAAAATCAAATTCAAATCTATTATTTTATTATATTATTGTTAAACAAAATATTTTAAATTATTGTAATACATATCGAAAGCAATTAATTCTTTTTTAATTTGTGTGTATATTTTGCTTTATTAGAAACTTGAAAACGATAACTATAAATTTTAACACGTGGCTTGTGCGCCTTATCGTATCGATTTTTGAGGTTATGATGTTATGCTTCTTTCGGTTCATCAAATATTTTCTTAAATAGTAAAAAATACAAATGCATATTCATTTATTAGTGAAATTATACCTTAAGATCTATAAAACTACTTAGTATTTTAATTTTCACTATTATAAACTTTGAACAAATTCACAAATGCATCAATTTTCCATTTTTGCGTAAGTAATGTATAATTAATTACGAGAGACAATGTAACCATACGTCACTGTTCAAGTCATTCTTTTATTATGAGATTATAACAGTCACTTGCTGTTACCTATAGTTGAACATAAGTAGTTGATTACGGTTATTATCGACGATCAAAATTTAAATACTAATATTGGAAAATGCGAGGATATTTTTCATGTATATAATTTTACACAGGCTTTCAAATGTCATTAATGGGTTGCAACGTCTATAAAAAGTTAAATTTGCTTAGCTGTGTCATTTTTCCAATTACTCTGAATAGACATTTTCTAAAAAATAATTAATTTCACTTCTTACTATTGCGAAATATATTTTGTTTGTTTAAATATAGTTAATAATATAATGTATCTAGTAAATTATAATAGTCACTCAACAAATGAAAAAGTAAAAATATGCGTGTGTGTGTGGGTGTGTGTGTGTGTGTATTAAAATTATATTGTTAATACAGGCAACACAATCGAAAAAAGAAGCCTACGTAGGGTGATAACATTATTGTGCCTTCAATCATAACCTTTACTAAAGAATATATTTTACGTAGATATAAATCTTGAATGTGCCGAATAACTATATAAAAAATATATTTATGTAATTATAACCTAATTATAACGAGGTAATGTAAAGTTTACTGAATTTGATATAAAAAAATTTTATAAATTGCACATTTTTTTTACTTGTGGTTTATAGACGCTTTAGAAATAGGCACAACTGTAAATAGATATAAATTTGATGTGTGTATATGTATGTGTGTAAATGCTATATTCGCTAAAAATAGCGACATAGCGAGTTATTCTTCTGAATGTCACCAAGTATTAGAAAAGTTAAAATGGTTTATAATGCGTAAATGCTGATTGTAAAATGAATTGGTTTGAACTGTTTTTATATTGTTCTTGGTCATAGGAATCAACAAGAAGTATAAAAGATGCAGGCCAACTATTGAACAGCTGACACGAAGAAAGAAAGTACGATAGAGAGCAACAAAAATGGCAGGAATGAGCATCGAGGCATGAAGGTTTCTTACCATTTTGAGAGATCAAGTGGGTAATTTCCGAATTAGTAAATTCATAATTGTAAATATAAAATACAGTCGAACGCGCACTATTTCTTTTTTTGACACTTAGTACGCGAATGCTATTGAATCAGAGGCAGCATAGAAACACGTCTGACGACGGATGTGAAAGAAATGTCTAGCTGCATTAGCGAGCTAACTTGGCCTCCGAATCTACCCGAAGTTTCCCGACAACCTACGAGTAAAGCTACTTTAAGTCTTTTCATGGCAAGCTGTGCGCATGCTCCGACAGACATGTGCAACGATATTTTTGCAGTTGATATTTTTCTGTCTTGAATAACTATTTGTTGCCATTCATTGAATTGTTAAAAATTCTAACATAGATGTACAAAGAAAAATAATTTTAGGAGCTCTTTAATTTAGAGATTTTATGCAAACTTAGCGTACGATATCTTAGGGATTTAAAAACCGAAAGTTATAATATTACTCTTCATTGTGATAATTTTCAATCTGAATTATTTCTAGGAATACTTAATTTAATTCTAAATAATTCTATTCGAGTGTCTAATGTTTTATCACAACACATTTTTAATTCTAAATAATTCTATTCGCTTAATAATTAATTATTAATTTTAGAAAATACTATTGTAAGATGAAGATATTTATCATTTACTGTGAATTAAGAAATCTTACTTGATGGAAGTAAATTACGAATCTAAGTTTACGTCAGGTATACTCGAAGACAGTTGTTCGCTCTCGTATCGAGTACTTAACATACGATATTTAGAATATTAATATCGTTATACACGCATATATACACGAAAGTGTCATTATGTACATTAAGTACTTAAGTATCGATGTGATATGTTAGATATACAGAAAAAGCAACACAAAGACGATTTATATTTCTTGGTGAATGATTTGTGTATTTATTTTTCAATAAATTTGAACAATAGATTTTGCAGAAATTAAATTCATTGTATTTTATATTCATGTATTTTAGCTTTTAAAGTTGAGGGTGTATATGCTAAGAAACTTATACAGTAAGTAAAAATAGTTGTTTTGAATGATAAATTTGTTAAATTACGCATAACGCAAAGAAAATACTGTAGCAGTAAAAACCGGTCATTAGGCTTCGAGTAAAGATTAGCGAGACTTTAATATTACGACAAAAAATTCCATTGAAAAGTTGTTATTGTTTTATAAAATCTTCTCCGAAGGTAAAATACTGGCATAAAAAGTAACATAGTAAAAAAAAAGTGCAGTATGAATGTGAGAGGCAACATAGTTTTATAGCTATTTTATTTGATGCGATGGATGCTTACGACAGAGTAGTGAAAACGAATACGGTAAGAAATAAAGTAAAAAAAAGCTACGGTTGATGAACATTGGTAATATGTTTGGAAGATGCGATGTGTGAGGTATGACGTGAATACGGGAGAGGGAGCATGAGAGAGAGAGAGAAAGAGAGAGAGAGAAACACGCGTTCTCCTTGCGCGCTTAGCGATCGGTGAGCGTTCATGGTTACGGGTTTTAGTTGGTGATTGGCTTTCGTTGAGCTGAGCTGAGTTTGCACTTTGCAAACAAGAAAAGGCGCGCAGATGCATTTCGCTGCCACTTTTCCTTCCTGCTCATATACTTCTGTCTACCTTTAAACATCTAGTGTATATTAAACAATCAATAAGTATATTGACTATTCAAAAGGTTTGTTTTTTGCACAAATATTTTTTATATTATCCTTTTATTTATAAAAATTCTTCTGTTCTACTTATTTAAAATTCTCATTAAATGTTGCCTTTTAATTAACTTTTATTATGTTCTGTAATTCAGTGTGGGTGTGTATATATAAGTAATAGAAAAATATATACGACAATTTTAAAGCTAATACTTACAGATTGTATATTTTATTGCATTACGGTACTTTTGTTAATTAATAAAAATATTATTTTAAAGCATAGTCGATAAAGAAAAAAGTAGTGAATTCGTGTTGCATAAATTGTACCTCTGTTGGAACGATTTATCGGCCGGGTCTTGCTGTATAGACAAAAGGATAAAACGTAAACTAGCACACGCCAAGCATCTTGTGAAAGGAAAAAGAGTCTGTTGAACGATACAAGTATGACGCCTTCGCTGAAACTTGAGGACGATCAACAGTTTGCACTCATGAAGGTAAGATCAAGTGATAACGTGAAAGCGTAATGAAACTGGGAATGTTATTTCTATTTCTTTCGTACGGGTTCGATTAAGATAGCTTATTATAACAAATAATCTTTCAATTCTTTAAACTATATTTAACGCAATTAGTACATATCACGAAAGGAACGTGATATAAAAACCAAGCATGCACAGGTTATCGAACTTTCTTTGTCAAATGAGGTCAGTTAATCATGATCGAACGTGAGAGTATGTTAATTTACTATTTTGTTTTCATTTGTGATAAAACTTAATATTCACATATCATGCAGAAAAATCACGATAGAATAAAGAAGTGGAAAAACGTGTTATTCGTGAAAAAAAAACTCTGTAAATCACTGTCACATGCAATGGCAATTTTAAGAATAGATACCCGCGTTACACTCATTAAATACTATATCACGTATGTAGTGATTTTGTACGCTGGCTCAATGTCAACTGCACAATACTTTTTAAATACGATTTATAAATTACATTAAACCAACATTTTAAACATTTATAAATACTTTTTGTTTTTTTTTCCAAATCAAATCAACGTGATAATTATTAATATCTTATAAAAATACTTATTAAATATTTATAAAAAATTATAACATTAAAATTATTCTATTCCTAATTTTTTAGAATTATATTATAAACACTGTGTTTATACAATATTGAAATAAAAGTAATATAATAAATGCACGAAATTGGCGTAACACCGTAACATGTAATAATTCCTGAAGCAAGTTACTGGACGATTTCGACCTACTTTAGGTGATGTAACGTGAACACATAAAACTTGCTTGGTTTACTTCGAATAATGATAATTACTTCTTATTTAACAATACAAAATGAAAGTGTTAAGAAAAATGTTTATTTATTTAATTTTTAGATGGGTACAAGACCCTTTACAAAAATTCACGTATATCGATGTTTATCAATATCAGATTTTATTGAAATTACGATTTTTTTGCTTGTTGATTATTTGAAGGAAATATTAGTTTAGTTTCTTTATTTAAATATAAAAGGAATACAAATTTGACGTTATAGTCTCTCTCACAATACTACAGTAATATTAATTTTGCATGATATTAAAACTTAGACTGGATTTATTCCTGATGTACTAACATATAATAAGGTATATCTCGAGGTAATACAGCCGTTTTTCTATAGTTCGCTATCTCCATTTATCCGAAAGCTGAAATAATCAATGTTGGTAGCTGCCAAATATAAAAAATGTACTTTATAAATCGTTTTTAATTGTTTGAGAATAATCACTGCATTTGTATATTTGTATGTAAGTTTCTATTTTCAGTTTTCAGTAAATCGCGTGATTTATAAAGTCAAAAAGGCAAATATTTCTTTTATAGTTGAAATACAAGCTAAAAAATCCAATTAAAAGTTGGACGGGCAGAAAGGTGAGGGTAGGTCTTTTCGGCCCACTTTTGGCCAAATTAGCGAATACCAAGTGCGTGAAGAAACCGTGTTCACGAGTTTCTTCACGTTGGGGGAGACATAAGGAACCAGAAAAACCTTGTCTGGGAGGTGTGCCCTCAAATGTACTATTTTAACACTCCGTGCGCAAAGCTTGACTTCGCGCACGCTCGAATAAAAAAGCATGGTCCAAATCAAGCTTTGTACACGTCGTATCAAAAAATACGGTTCGATACGCGATCGAGAAGGTCATTTTAACCTCGTGTGGTCTTTGCACCCTCGCTTCGCTCGGGCGAAAACGTCCACACGAGGATAAAATCACTTTCACGCACTAGTATCGTGCTATTGTTGTTTAAGAGAAAAGAAAAATAATATTATTATTATTGTTAATTATATTCATGTATTAAAACATATGACTAGTACATAACCGATGTACCGGTGCCAACCAATGAGCGCAGCAAAACCTCAAAAAAGTACAAAAGTCATTTAAAAAAATGGGAAGTTGCCGACAATCAAACATTAAAAATAAAGTGAAGTAAAAATAAAAAAGAAAAAAAAGCTCTGGACCAGTCAAAAGTAACCAAAAAACATGTTTCCTGATTTTATAGAATCTATAAAGAAGATGTGATCCAGTAGACATGAAAAGGTGTGAAATTCGTATTATGTTCATAAAGTCATTTATGTGTCCCCTTTGTGAGAAGAAACTTTGAAGATGTGATTAGCAATAGTTCATTTCATTAATCAAAATGAATTTTTTGTTTAGTTTGCAGCAAAATTTTATATATATATCCAAAATCATTTATAGAATGCATTATAATCTAAAAATTCCTTTATTTACTGTATACTTACAAGGGGAGCACCAGGGATGCGGGTCCTGAATTTAGTTAAAAGTATAGGAGATATTTCTTTATAACAAATAATGAGACACGTGTCTCGGAATTTTTCTGAATGGGCCTTTTGTTCTGAGACCCAAGCTACTTTATGTTTAAAATGAACAATTTTTGATAACAATGCGGTCTCTTTCTTTGGTTATAGCTTTTTGAATATTCCGGTAATGTGAATGGAACATTTATGAAAGAAGGCAAAAAAAAATTTTGATTTAATCTGTCTTTCATTAAAAAATGTTGATTTCTTAAAAAGTTATAAGCTATCAAAAATAGAGTAAGACGATAGCTTGAAATACCACCCGTTAAATGTTTTAAAAATAAGAAATTTATAATCATTTTCTTACTTTATTTTTGATAGTCTATAACTTTTTAAGAAATCGATATTTTTAAACGAAACACAGCTTAAATTAAAGCTTTTTTTCCTTCTTTCATAGACTTTTTAGTCTATTTCCATTACCGGAATATTTAAAAAGCTATTACCAAAGAAAGAGATCCCATTTTTATCAAAAATTGTTCATTTAAGACATAAAATAGCTCTGATATCGGAACAAAAGGGCCATTCAGAAAAAAACCGGAGACATGTGTCTTATGTTTTGGCACAAAGAAGTACCTCCTGCCGTTTTAGCCAAATCCAGGACCCGCATCCCTGGTGCTCCCCTTGTTAGCATTATTTATATATGACTTACTAATTAAATAAAGTAGTATTATTATATATTTAAAAATATTATTTTTTATTAATGTTTACAATTTATGAGTTTCTTTGTACTTCTTTTTCAATATTGGCCGAATTCAGTAACGTATCACCTACTTTGGCCAAACGCAGATTTTACACTTTTGAACCCTACCCCAATATCACCTCTGGGGCATTCTTAATTTTTTCTTGGTGGCATATTTACTATATTTCAAAGTTTTTCTTATAGTTTTATTCAACGCATTTACCTTAGTTGATTTCATAGTCTATATATATCCCAAAAGTTAATACTGATTATTTATTAATGAAACGCTTCATTTCATTTTAATCTAATTGCTATATGTAAAATGAAAATACATGTAAATTAAAATCGATATTAGAATAATTAATCAAAACATGAAATAAATTATCCAGTTCACTAGCAAGGAAGTTATATTTGCATAATTAAAACAAGTAGATTCATGAAAACGTATAATGAACTTTTCAGCATCAAAGCAATGTACAATCTTTAAATAAGATAACCAGGTGTCAAAAATTCTTAGTCACGCTTGTGATCTTAAAGAATTTGTACCGTGTGTTTGATATAATATTTAAATTATATTAAATTTGGTTTTTTTTTTCATTTAATTAGTTTAAAAATGGCATATTTCTTTTGTATGTTAAAGAAGGTAATATTTTTATCCATCTTTCCTAATTTATTAATTGTCTAAAGAAATAAGCTATTTTAAAAAAAATCATATAAAAAATTTGTTAATTATTTAGTCAAAGTTAAACAATCAAATGGCTAATATAATAAAAATATAAGTATTGTATTCAAGTAAATTTGAACTTTCCCGTTTGCATTATGAAATCACAAAAATTGACCTTGTTTACAAGCTGCCGTGATATGACTGCTATACGCGATATGCAATTAAGTACATCTAATGAAATATTGTCAGAATTTTAGAATTTGTTACGTGATTTGTCAGTAAAGAAATAATTATAACAATAGTTATTTATAATACCGATGAACAGAAAAAGCAAATTTGTATTATAAAAGATATTAATCACTTGTGTAAATTTTGCGGGCGCATAAAAATTCTCATCGAGTAGTAACATACATTGAAATGACCGATATTTAGTGAAAGTGAAAGCGAACCTAAAGACCGGTCTCACCGATTTAAGATTTCTGAAACGGGTGCCGTTCAAGGTACAGATGATTTAATTGGACGATATCATTTCGAAATTATATAAAATTTATCGACGAAAAACAGTTTGACATTGGACACAATACTTAATGGGACAATTTTTATCCAGGAAAATTGAAGATAAATTTTTATTTTGTTAATATAGAAAAATATAGTAATAATTACTTATACATATATAAGGATAAGTTTTCTCCTTAAAAAGTCTTCTTCATACTAATAGTATATGAAATAATAATAATAATGAAATAATACCAAATTTTAATTTTTTATCCTTGAATAAATATAATGATAATACGTATATACATATAACCAGATAAAACTATAAAAAATGTCTGCCAAAAAATAGCTACTAGAAAATTTATAAAATTTTTTTAATAAATTAAAATGTGTACAGTTCAAAACGGATTGTTTTTTAAAGATCATGTAGATCTTTGGATAGCCTAAGATATTATTCAAGGTCACAGTTAAATATATATTTTTCGTGAAACTCTTCATTCTTATGACCATCTCTATATTTTATCAACTATACCACATGTGGCATACAGTTCTCTCGTGTCTATAGTGTATAGAGAGAACCTCATACGGAGGATAACTGCACACCAAGGACAGCACCAGAGAAGTCAAACTTAAGAATGCAGACAAGTTATCCTCTACCTATTATATACCATCTACCAAAAAGATATTATTTAAAGTATAACCCTTGTTATTGGGATGTGGAATCAATTGCAGCAGCCTAAATCGTATTTTCCATCCTATAATTCAATTCTTTTGCTTCCTCCTAGAGGAAGCTTTGTGATAGTAATTTTTTGAGTTGTTGTAAAAACATGTTATAATTGTGTTTCAAGTTGTTAGGAATCAAAATACATGGTTTTTGAAAAATGTCTGTATGGATGTACGTGTGTGTGTGTGTATATGCCTGGATCTCAGCTTCTACTCGGTCGATTTTAACCGGATAGGTCTCATTTTTTTTGTTTTTTTTT
>JAPYZP010011556.1:0-13436 GCA_030522985.1 Torymus sinensis
GAAACATTGTATGACTGTTTCGTTAATGAACGATATCGGAGTTTGCAATTATATAATTTTGGGTTTAAAAATCTTTTACAATTTACTAACTCTTCTTCTTTAACATCATCTATAATCTATAATATATTTATATAATCTAAAATAATAATGGTTTTCTATAAGGTTATCAAATTTTTTCTTATAAAGTAAAAAAAAGTAAGTATTTCATTTATAGTCGAAACAGAAGCTGAAAAACCCAATTGACTGTGATACGGGCAGGAAGATGAGGTTTTTCCTTGAAACTAGTATGGAACTAATGTCATCCAATAAATATGATAAGGTGTGAAATTGGCATTACTTTGACGAAGTCGTTAATGTGTCCGTTTTGTGAGAAGAAACTAAAAATATGATTAGCAATAATCAATTTCATTAATCAAAATGAATTTTTTGTCTTATTTACGGCAAACTCCCATATAGAATTCTAAAATCATTTATAGAATGCTTTATAATGTAAAATAAATTCCTTTATTTCCTATATACTTGGAATTACAAGGTGTCATATCTAATTTGGCCAAAAGGCACATTTACGCTTTTGCACCCTACAGAGCCAATATCACATTTGGGGCGTTCCTAATTTTGTTCTTGGTAGTATATACAGTATACTTTAAAGCGTATCTGACCATTGTTACCCAAAGCATTTACAAAAGCAGGAAGAAAATATTCTGCTTTTAAGCTGATCGAATTACCCCAAGTTACTCAGAAGTCATTAGGTAGAAGACGCACGCATTGAACGATCTTTTAACTCGTCTTGTAAGATTTGCGCATATTGAAGATTAGCTGATACTCTGGATTTTAAGAAAAAAAAAATCGAATCTCAAAGCCCCCTTCAAGTTTTTGTCGGAAAATTGGATATATTTGTTCAAGCTGACTAATTATAGAGTACTGATCGATTGATTTCTAACATAGTGTAGATGTAAAGAAAATGTCAATATTTGTAATGTGTAGAGGGATAGAGTTGTAAAGAGTGAGAAATAGGAAATAGGAAATGGGAAAGAAAGCTGATGCAGGCAGGCTCTATATGGCTGAGTGCAGCGCGAATACCGAGAAGAATTCGGAGGCAGCGGGAATAGCGACAAAGTAGAGCGAAAGGGTCAGAAGTGGCTATAGAGCGGTGCAGCAGAAAGAGTGAATGGGGGATCGGTGGAAATGGGTCAGTCGCACTCACACGGGGGGCAGCGCGAGTCGCGCGGATGTCTAGCGACTAGGGGAAGGCCGCCACGGCCGTGAGCTGAAGGAGCGATATGTACACGTTCCCGCACACATTTGGCGAATAATCCCGCAACCAAGTAACGGTACGTCTCGCTCATCGGAATTCGCACACTCGTCGCTCGCTCGCTCGCGGCTACGGGTCCATTGGGTCAGCGTCCGTCGGCGAGTCCCACATTTTAGTTTCCGTCTCTCGAGACTTTGTCAATCACTCCGTCATCCTTCCTTTTTCCTTTTTCCTCTTTCTTGCAGATGACTACGTTTCTCCTTCATTATCATTTTCTATATACTCATATCGGGAAAATTCATAACAAAGTTATTTATAAAATTTTCATTGAAAAAACTAATTTATTAATAAAAAATTGTTATAAATTGAGACTGGCTTCAATAATTGTTTAGCTTCTTAATTTTAAAAGTTATTTTACATTATCTTAACTTGTAGGGATGAAACAAATACTTGTAACTTTGGGAGTACAAATTTCAGTTATTACAACATATGTGCGAGATAAATTTTTCACCGCACCTTAAATAATAAATAAATCAAATATAAATAAAGATTACAAGTAAAAAATGTTTTCTATACATATATATATATATATATCTAGTGATTGTCATTAAATACTCAAAGATATATATACATATAATCAGCTCAATAACAATGATAATTTAAAAAGTTAACTATGCTTGTCATAATTAAATAGTCTTGAAATATTACACGCAAGTTACATAACTAAAAAATAAAGTCTTTAAAATGTACATATTATGAATCTTTAGCTTTTTGCCACAAGCAACTCCACCCAAGTGACACTATATAAATACAATTAAAAGTTAGGCAGATGAAATTTGAAGGGAAAAAATGTCGCTTGTAATATAGATAATTTTGTTGGAAAAACTTGGCGTGTCAGCGCTTTAGGAGAGTTTGAATCTATTTAGTCAACTCGCTTAACCGTTACATTATACACGGCTGATATATCGCGTGGAGCGATTCATATGTATTGTGTACATAAACGCAGGCGGAGACATTGCGAATGGGTCAGAGCTCGCGAGTATTTGTGGGTCAAGTGCGCGCCGGCGGCGGGCGTCCCTCGCGCACACGAGGCACACATGCAAGGAGGCCGGCGAGTCCTCCGACATTCGGGGCCGCGGCGCCTCGTGCCCGAGATATGTACAGCGCGGCGGCCGGCTCAGCCTCCTCCCCGGGCGCCGGCGTCGGCGCGCGGCCGAACGGAGCCGCGCGCGGCCGGCCCGGTCGGGCCCGCTCGAGGCCTATTAGAAGGGCGGCGCGGCCAGGCTCTCGGACGTCGGCGCGCCCGCCGCGTTCCTCGGCTTGCAGACGCAGCCGCTCTCGACGAGCACGTAGTCCTGCCCGGTGAGCGTCACCGGGCCCAGCGGGATCACCAGGAAGAGGTAGGGCACGTACGTCTGCGTGCACTCGCCGTGGACGATGTCGCACTCCTTCGACCTGCAACAGACGCGCGCGTCAGACGGCTGCGGGCCCAACTGCGCGCGGGGCTGGGATACTCACTCGCAAACCTCGAAGACCACCTGCTGCAGCAGGTCCGGGAACTTCTGGACGATGGTCACTGGCTGGCCGCTCGTCAGGCTGACGCCGTACATCGGCGCCGTGGTGTTGTACCTCGTCTTGCAGAGTCGCGACGGGGAGCCGCACGAGTCCTTGGCCGAGAACGACCGCGCTGAAAGGAAGAGGTGGGCACAGGGCTGTATTGTGGGGCTGCGTAAGCTCGCGAAATTCGCCCGGGGCTGCTCCGGTATAAGAGAATCGCCGCGGGAGCCGATTACACTCGAAAGCAGACTGCCCGCTGTCCCGTTATTACGCTATACCGCGATAACTGTATAGGCGGCGAGACTCGCCTTACGCCTCCCACTTTGCGCGACACTTTGCTCTCCCGGCTTTTTCAAAATCGACCAAGCAGGCCCTTTATCTACAGTTTACTCTACTAAATGAACCATTTCACGACTCGTTGAGGAGAGTTTATTGGACCATTCGCTTGGAGCGACGTTTTTTGTCGCTTTGCGGAAAGGAGAAAAAGCCGTTATCGTTTCTGAATGAAGCAAGACCAGTCGCCTAACAAGCCTTCGATGATTTTACAGGTTGGCCAGCTAATTGAAAGCCGCGATAATACGTTCCGAGCAAAAGCGATTTTCACCTAAACGAGTTAGCTACACTGCAGAGTGTTGAGTATACAGAAAAGAGTGGGAAGCTACCGCCTCGAGAAGTAAGCCGATAGAGAGACATGTGAGTACGCGCGGGAGGATCGGCTGAAAAAGCGCGAACGAAAAGCGGTTTTCGTGTCATAAGGACAGAGCCGCATATAATCAAGATTGTGAGCGTCTCTCGGGCCGGCGCGCGGTGTTGTTAGTCCCGCGTGGGAATTGCGCTGGCACTTGTGCGCCGGGCGCGGCCCACTTCAATTTCCAATTGAGCGAGCTCTCGCGTAACCCGCACGCGCAATTATTCAGCGCTCTCCTTTCCTCTCAACTTGAACTTGAACGCATCGCATCGCTATTCTTCTGTAAATTCGAGATTTTATCTTTAGCGAATGCATACTATTTTACTGTGGATTAATGTTGTATCTGTGTGCATTCCCGCCGTGCGATATAATCAAGTTCTCCTTTCTAAACCGGCTACAACTATATAAGCGAGCAGCCGTGGTGCTTTGTTTGAAAAATATTTGTTTGAAAAACGACGGCACAGTTAAGCGTTTAGAGTGCAAGGAGGTTCTAAAAATGTGACCTCATATTCAAGTCGTTAGATCGCGCGATTATAAGCGGGCCGCGCTAATGGTTTTTGATAAATGCAATAGAATGGCAGAGTGAAAAGTTGGCGCTCTTACCAGATCGTGAGCTGGCCGCTATGCTGTAATCGCCCTGGGCCGCCTTGTAGTTGGTCAGAAGCGCCTGTCTGGTTAGTTCCGGATCGATTGTGTGGGGCTGCTGATAGTGCCGGCCCGTTCTACTGTTTCCCGACCAGAGGCTTTTGAAGTTCCTCGCAATGGCTGACCTATAAGAGCATCGAACATTGAAAGAGCACCAACTGCAAGATGGATAGCCGAGAAATAGATAGCCTTACGTGGGATACTGCATGTTGTTGGGACCTAGGCAGTCGATCGAGTCCGTGAGGGCGTCTCCCCAGACGTATTTCAGTCCCAGGCCAGTGCCCTCGCACCTTTTTGCTGCCTCGGCGCCGCTCGCCACCAGCACCAGCAGCGCTAGATAGCTGGACATCTGCAAACGAGAGCGTTTTCGCTTTTTATTATACTTTCGAGCCCGCACCTTTCGAACCAGTTTTACGTCCTTTTCGAGGCCCGCGCGTCTTTCCTTTTTTAATAATCCGCCTGGCCGCTCTATCGCTGCGGAATGCGAGTGCATTTTTTTACTCTGAGGCTAAATCTCCTTTGATTGACTCATTTCAATATATTTTTACGATCTATTAAAGAAAAATGGAATGACATTTCTGGTTAAATGTGCAAAGATTAATTTTTATGATAATTATTATCATTTTCAAGCGGTCGCTTCATCTTGATACCTAAATGCGGAAAGCTTCGAGTATTTTTCTATGTGGCAGATGAAGCCAGCGCGTTGTTTTGCTGCGCTTTACGACTGCTGCGAATTAGCTCTGAAATTACACGTTACCGTTTTCAACAGGCTAGTCTCCATTGCCATCCAACTACATTCAAGCCTTATTGTGGAAAGTTATCCTACACGTATACGTCAAAGGAAGTCGCGAAATTGCGTAATTCTGCAGAAGCCAACGTCCTGCTAAATTTCCGGATTCCCGTTATGCATTACATTACAGGCTAGAAGAGGAGACAGGCCACACCGTCGGTATCCAAGTCTCCGGATAGATAACTAAGAAAGACATCTGCGTATGGGTCTATCTGTTCAAGATCCTTTTTTCAAGATTAGCGTAAACCTATACTTAGTCCCTGATGGCTTTTATTGACTTTATAAAGACGTAATCGCGTTTTGCTCAGACATAACCGACCTCCTGATGTCGCTTTACATACCACATGCATAAGGAAATATACAAAAGCAATTACGAGGCGGAATACAACAAATTGTTGCTTCACTTTTATACTAAGTATAGAAATTAATTTTCTTCAGAGCGATCCAAGCTTACTTTATATATTATTTTTAACCCTTTTCAAAATAAAAATTCAATGCTTAATATAGAGGAAATATGATAATAAAGAAATAATATATTCATTTTATAGGAGAAGAATTCAAGCAGAAAAGCGTTTCTTGTTTATGGCGGTGTATGGTAAACCGGAGCACTGTAATCAGATGCACGGTTTACTGAATATCTTGCAATTTTTTTCATTTATAAAGTTCCGTATAAGAATCTATGATGAGAACACCAGTTGTGGGATTGAAAGTTGTTTTCGAGATCTTGTTTTATTGTGGATATCTAGAGTGACATTTTCTTAGCATTAAGTGGTATTTCTCAAAAAAACTATCAAACTTTTGTTTGCATTAGTCGCGCGATTATTGTTCGGGAATGCCCATGTATTATACTCACAGTATATAATAAGTAACATACGTGAAATAAAATAAATGGAGTTCCATGATAGTGTTTGTCAATGATAATGCTAGAAAATATTTTATTAATGTATAATATAATTTTAATTTTTTTTTTTGCACTCATTATTGCGTCTAATGTTGACAACATTTCTTTTATTTTTGCAAATGATTTATAGATATTAATTTAATTATAGAAAAAATAATTTGATATTTTTTAGAAAAGACGGTTTGAGGATGTCTGGAAAAGCTATAGAAGCTGATTTTCCTTTCGAGGTAAAAATAAATAAATTTTATCTCAATATCAATAAATAATTAATTGTTAAATACTCAATTGCCAACAAGAATATATAATTTAACTTATGAATTTTACAAGCATTTGTCAATAACTCAGTAAAAATAAATGATTTTATTGCAACGTAAAACCACCGAATAATTTTGTGTTTCTGGGTTGTGATCCACATAAATTCCGTTATATTATGTATGTGTGTGTGTGTGTGTGATATGCAATACAAGAAAGGCTAACTACTTTAATTAAAAGTATCAACGTATAACGTTCTGCTACGGATTCAATACTTCTGGATTGCCAAAATAAGACGGCAGATTTTTTGCATATTATTATTATAGCAATGCTACTATAAGTCAATGAATTGATTAATCTTAATTCAAGCAAATAAGAATTTCTCAAAAACAATGAGTCACGGTACTAAATAAAATTTTGAAGTAAGTATAAAAAGAATAAAATAATTTTCGATCAAAAAGAAAGTTTGTGAATCAAACAATAATACGTGAATCAACTGTTAAAAGGTGACATTTAGAAAAGAGTGATTCACGGTATTATAATACTTTCTTTTTCAATGACATAGAAACTCTATTAAAATTCTAAAGCCGTTATAAATTGAAACTGATTGAAAATAATTAACGAGAATATTATTAAGAATCATATCATATGAATACAAAATATTGATGGTTTTTAATGTTTTTAATAAATAAATTTTCCACTATATTTTACAGTAACATTTTTCTTATACATTAGTCATGCCAAAATTATTTAGATTATATATACTTATTGATATTTTCTGAATGCATGCACTACATTATGTACACGGTATATAATCTAATATTGTATGTATATACTTTTCTTATACCTATGTTATAAAAGGCAAAAATGTGTCTATGGAAAAATGATTATCCAATTATCCAATTTATCAGTAGTGATGAAAGGCTTTTCGTCTATTATTTGCGGCTAATCGATAAATAGGAAATAGAACGACACATTCACGAAATATTTAGTTTACGTAGTAATTTGATCTTACATAAAAATCATTAATGGAATGAGTTACCGAAATTTAAACAGAAAACAGAAATTTGTAAAGCTCCTTCCACGGATAATTTAGCAAAGCATTTATCCGCTTTATTCTGGGTCTATTCTCACTGATCGTCATAAGTCATAACACCGCGAATCTTACCGAACATGTTTTAAGCTTGAAGATGTAGCTATATTTATTTCCGTAATTAATTAGCACATCTATAGATCTTCATAATTAAAAATACGAATAAAATCTAATAAGCAATGCCTTATATGACAATGATATAATTTATACACTAAAGAATGACTTGCGAATTTGAAGAAAATACTTAATTTCGACCCTTCTGACGCATTGCTTGACGTGTGGGTTTTTGCTTGCATTTAGAGATTAGACCCGTATTATATACGATATCTGCGATGATGTATTTCGTGCTTCCATATCGAGACGTTGGGATTAGAATGTAGCTAGTGTGTGGGAGAGCCATTAACAGCTATGTGGGATTGGGGGGGGGGGGGATTGACAGTGAATGGAACAAGCAAATACAGCCAAATTTATGAGGGAAAAGAGTTACTTAAAGCTGATGAAATCGTGTTAATTTAGCTTCGAATGAAAAGTATAGAGGAATTGAGCATAATCTTTGTCCAGCCAGATTTGTGCGTGAAAAGGTGAAAAAGGCCGGCAGTGTGACTAAATGAAGAGAAGGCGCGTGAGATGCGTCGTAAGAAGGAGGGCAAGAGCCGCTTTAATTTATGCGCCGGGGGAGAGACAGCCGAACTATCCTCTCCTCCGAGAGCACAAAGCAAGTAGAGAGAGGGGCAGCCTTGAATGCTCGATTTCCTATAAGGACGAGTAGAGGCAGCACGCAAGAGCGGCAGGCTAGGCATCACATGTGCGCGCGAGGGGACGGCCGCGAAGATTGCGCGGGCTGCGAGCAAGGCTGGTCGTTGACCGTAACAGGTGTCATGGACCGCAGCCACGTGAAATCCGCGCAATCTTCGCGCTCAGCCGGACGTGCATTCTATCGATTCCGGAGCGCGGTTTCACAGTAAACAAACTTCTACACCTCGCCTCTTGCAATATTTTCATCGCAAATCAACAAAGAGATCATCAAATTAGCCTTACAAATTGCTCTGAACTCAAAACTAACTTTACCGTATCTAATATATATGTATATATATATATAATCAGAAAGCGTGCTGGTCACTTGTCGCGATCTCAAAGTATCGGCGATCTTTCTAGCTAATATAGCTTTGATTGATTAGCCAAGAAATTCTCTATACAAATAACTTGCTTTATGGCAGAGATCCATCAGTTCAAGTTCAAGTGCAAGTTCAAGTTTACGTGCGCTCACCTCGATTTCACTCGAAAGCATTTTATAAGAAGCGTTTCACCTTGTTCTCGCACACGTAGTCGCGCGTCATTAAGAGGAAATTTGTCGTGACGAAGCGAGGAGCCACCCGCTGCGCAGGCTTTCTTCCGAACATCCGGATGTGCATCCAACGGCCGCGGCTGTGTAATTCATCTCGTTTGCTCGCGCGCTCGTTATTCAATCATTACACGAGAGTTAGCACTCTTTGAACATTATGCGAAAGCGTTTTTTAATTGCCCACTGCAGGATTAACGAACCGAGCCTTGCTTCTTTCTTCCAGGCTATTAGCAACTTTTTATTGACTATTGTGCGATTATAGCATCTTCATATACTTAAAAACCAATACATCGCACTACATTGTATAACTCTCGTTGATGGAGTTTTGGTTTAACCATCCCTTTTATTTAAAGAATTTTCGAGCACTTGACCCGTCGGTTTTGTAAAAGCGAAAACTGGAGCAAAAAGTTATCAAAGTAAAATCGCGAAAGAGATGTTCGTTGGCACTTTTAACCGGTAGGCATACAAAAAGAATCGCCTCACCAAAAACAGAAAGTATAACACGTCGACTTTCATTTGCGATAAAAAAAAGTTGCTTCCTCGCGGAGGACAGGAGATGATATCTACGCATGCGGATGTAAAAACGAGAAAAGATGCACCTTGCCCTGCCTATATAAACTCACTGTTCTAAATAGCTGCGGAGTAGTAAAAATGTGAGATTCATGGCTCCGCTTCAAAGCAGTATCCGATGTGTTTACTGGGAGGAAAAAGGTGAGAATACCTTCGCAGGTTATTCCAGTCCATTACTCAAGAATCCATGGCTGGTTAAGTGAAAAATTTCACTTCTCATGGAGATTCGGAGAGCGCGTATCTCTGTGCGGGACAGCCGAAGGCGCCTCGCGGTTTTCCGCTTGACGGGAGCGCAGCGCGCCCGCAGCGTTCGTCTTTTACGATAGCGGTAGAGAGAGAGAGAGAGAGAGAGAGAGAGAGAGAAAGCACGTGCATTAGCGCGCTCGCGGCGCGTGTAAAGGCGCGGATTGTTGCGCGGAAGGAGCGAATATGCGCGCGAGGGGGAAAAGAGTAAGGCCGAGTGAGAGAGAAGCGACGGATTTTCGCACGCAAGTCACGCTAAGCTAATCCCGGCCGATGTGCCGGATAATTGCCGTGCCCGCCGCCGCGGATCCGCGATCTTTCTTCGCGCTCTTCTCCCGAGCAGCGCCGCCGCTTTGCATTATACGCGCCTCGTAACGGAGCGCGTGCCGCGATCCCCCTTTTTTTCTTTTAACCGACCAAAGCGACGAAAAAACATTTGAAAATGCGTCAAACTAATGCATCGTGCTAAGTATATGCTTCGAACTACATGCAGAAAATTACGTATGCATCGTGTGCAATGCGCATTGAATATGTAACTAGTGAATGACTTGGGTGAGGTGTATACAACATGTTAGTTACTAATTAAGGGATATGCTAAGTAAAATAATTGATTATATTTTTCAGTGTAAATAGGCATTTCGGCGGGAAGGTGAAAATAGTCTCTAATCTCGGCTCGTCTCGACTGCTCGCACAAGGCAGAAATGGAGCTAGTTGCGAGCCGCAGCTAACGGTAAAGAACAGGTAGTAGGATAGGTACGAAGTTAGGCATCCGAAAATCTGAGCCGCCTTTGGGAGAGCAGCTCATCCTCGGCGCGCGTGCGTGCGTGCGCGAAGGCGCAATAATGCAACGAGCGCGCGTATAATAACGGGACCTCCGCGCGCGGTATTTCGGGTACGTCGGTGGGCCGATCATCACACCCGCCGGGATTTCTTAAGTAACACAGTTACGTCACGGGTTACTACTGTACCGAGGCTCTTAGTTACAATGAAGCACGTATTTTCCGCTCGATCAAAGTCACGCTCTATTGACTAGTCCGCGATGGCTATTAACGGCGGCTAGAAAACAACGGCTTTTTCTAGCCCAACCTTTTCTTTTTACAGCCTCCGCTCCGCCTTTACCAGGCGCATCGACTATCTATTGATTTACGGCGTCGTGCGCGTCAGTCGTCCGTTTAGCCAAATGCATCTCTTTGGAATATAAGCTGAGGATTTCGTTCGGGCCGCATACCTGGACGCGCCGAGGTGACTTTTTGAAAGGTCCCGCGTATGCGTGACTCGTTTGCCCCTCTTTTCTTCCTTCTCTACCGCGATCTTATCTCCGAGTTTACTATAGACCTTGTCCCCGAGAGAGATGACGGCCCTTTCTTTCGCACGCGTTTATCGTTATTTATCGCACACGTATAGCTCGAAATTCGAGTTATCACGAGTCTGACTATTATGAAAGTTAATCCGGCGACTTGGAGAGTGTAAGAGTTTGAGATGATTGTAAAATGTATTTGACCAGCGGTACTCACCCTAGAGACGGCTATCCTCGGCATGGCGTTGTTGAGCTTACGTCTGCTGGCTCGTTGGGAGCTGTTGCGCGAGCCGAACTCGGGCGACAACGGCGTTTGAGGAAATTCAAGAGAGCGTGTATAGGATCGAAGGAAAAGGAGGAAGCGCGAGGGAGGAGGGAAAAAGTGGAGAAAGAGAGAAGTAGGTCAGAGGGGTCCGTCCTCGGGCGCGCGTAGTGGTCTCATGTCACTGCACCGGTTCTTCTCCCTCTCTGCGTCTTTCTCTCTCTCTCTCTCTCTCTCTCTCTCGCTCTCTCTCTTTCACGACTCTATTATCGGTATGCTCGGCTTGGCAGAGGCGTGCGCGCAGGGCTCGAGCGCTTCCTCGTCGATCCTCGCAGGTGGATGTCCAGAGGTTGACTGGTAGGAAGTGCGCGCACGCGTCAGCTTAGGAGAGCCCCGCTCGACACGAGCGCGAGCGGAGGACGTGGAGAACGTGAACCGGCTGCCGAGCGAACGAACGCCAGAGAGAGAGAGAGAGAGAGAGAGAAAGAGGGACAGGAGAGCCGTGCGCGCTCGCTCCCGTTGGACCCTATTCCGCTGCTCGCTCTCCTAAACGTCTCTTTCTTCCTTTCTTTGCTTCCTCCCCTCTCTCTCCCTCCCTCTCTCTCTCTCGCGTCTTTTCCTTTTCTCTAAATACCTCGCCTTTTTCTCGTTTCATCCTTCGTGCCCGTATACCTCTTAGTTATGCCTCGGTACCCGTAGCTGCGAGCAGTCGACGACTCGTTATCGGGCGCGTTTTACTTTTTTCCCCCGTCCAGCGTGTTACATGAACTTATACCACTCAATGAATTCCGACTTCAATCGTCTCTACGCTCTTGTTTAAGACGAATACATATATATGCCTAGTATAGTCGATCGAACCATAATACATATCTGCGGTTTTCAATTCGTCAAGTTTTTCATTTCATTATAATCATCAATGTTCAGCATACTAATATTGCAATATAGCTATATCTATTCACGGCAGTTTCTCTCAATGCACGTCAACTTTCACAAACATTTATTTATCTTTATCTATTACTAACAGTTTAATTATTGCAAATTTTCACATATTTAAAGAGTAAACATATAATACCAATTTAATTGGAAAATTATATTTTATAACGATTTCCTTACATATAGTAAATGAGAATACACCAAATACTTTAAACATTCTGATTTACCTATAATAGCACAATAATATTAAAATTTTTTATTTGTTCTTTTCAGCACCTACTTTTATTCAGTTTATTGTTATATTATATATCATAAAAGATTATATAATGAACCTGAAACAAATTTACAGCCATGTATATTGTATATAGACAACAACCATTTATTCAACTAAATGGCAAAGCTGTATTCGGCCGAGTTTATAATCGTATTATAATAGAGTATCACCATATAGCCATACTAATAAGAAGAAGCTTTTCTTTAAAATAACATTTTTTCTAATATGTTTTTACATCGTTCCTTATATTTTTCTGCCAACTATAATTGATTTTTAATCAAGTGTTTAACACCCTCTCCAGCATTCAAACTTTCAAAAATGGTTTCATATTCAAGGAATTTCATATTCAATAACTTGAAAAGATCACTAACATTAGCTTCTAAGAAAGATTTGATTTTCACTCAACAGAAATTATATAATATGTATAAAAATAAAAAATAAGAATCTGAAGAAACATTGAAGATCTCTAGAATAGCAAAAACCTTTTTAAATACAAAATTTAATTGTAAAAAGTTACATTTGCTAGCAAAATAAAAAGAGTGCAAACAGTAATTAAAATAAATAATCAAAATACGCACATACACTGAAAAAATATCTCGGAATATGATTAACACTTTTAACTTTTTTATAATTTTAACTTTCTTTTATCGACTTATTAATAACTATATGTGTATAAAATGTCTTAAGTTAATGAGGTAATTCGGCCACCTTAAGCGGAATATTTTCTTCCTCCTTCTGTTAATGCTTTGGGTAAAAATGGTGAGAAAGGCTTTAAAGAATACTATATATACTACCAAGAAGAAAATTAGGAACGGCCTAAATGTGGTATTGGCTTTGTAGAGTGCAAAAGCGTAAAATGTGCGTTTTGGCCAAATTAGCTGACACCTTACCTAATTCGTCCAATATTGAAAAAATAGTACAAGAAAATTCATTAACTCGAAAAATTAATAAAATTTATCTTTTGAAATATATAAAAAACTTTATTTAATTAATTTATTTTACATTATAATGCATTCTATAAATTATTTTGGAATTCTATATCGGAGTTTGCCGTAAATTAGACAAAAAATTCATTTTGATCAATGAAATTGATTATTGATCATCATATTTTTTAGTTTTTTTTTCACAAAAGGGACAAATGAATGACTTCGTGAAGGTAATACGAATTTCATATACCTTCTCATAGTTATTGGAACACATCTTCTTTAAAGATTGGACGAATTAGCTGAATTATTATAGAGGCGAAAGTCTTTTGCTTTTATAAATTCGAAAAAAATTATTTTTAATATTATTTCCATACTAATTTAAGGGGGGGGGGGGGGGGGGGGGGGGGTGTG
>JAPYZP010011558.1:0-14165 GCA_030522985.1 Torymus sinensis
AAGAAAAAACCATTTCCAGAGGTGTGCTTTAAGTTTGAATTTTTGGGTTTTTTCATCCACACTTAGGGGCAAAATCCTGTAGAATTCGACATATACCTAGTAGTGTGTGCGTGCCTACATCTGTTTGTTATACGTGAATTCGCTATACACATATATATATACAGAATACACGCAAACATATCTAACGCATGTATATATGTGCAGACGCGCACAAGTTAGTAAATATATATATAATTACAAGGAGCTATAGGATTGAGCTTCATTTAAATATTTGCTGTTCAGTGTTTATAATCGAATACGAAATAAAATGTAAAAAAAAAGCTTGATACATTTATTTATTATCGATCGCTGAAAAGCTATAAAAAAGATCCATTGAATTTTTCCCACATCAAAATGCTGCACCCCGTTTTACAACAATTCGGTATGCAAACCCATTCGTTTTACAGAGCCACACACGAACCCCAGCTATCTAGCGACCTAAATATTTATATACAAATGATACCATAACAGTATAGTCGCGCGCAAGCGTGTGTCCATTCCGCAATCGAGCCTCGCGCAGTAGCTCTCTGAATATATACAAGCCAAGCGCAGAATGTGGGGAGGCGAGCGCGCGCGCGCGTAAACCTGGTATGGCTTTCGTTGTAATGAACGGAATGGTAGAATGGAGGAGAGACACATATATACGCAACCGCGCACGCCTGGATTGTATTATGAAGGTCAGTGGGTGAATCTAATATCGTATAATCAAAGCGATACGCGCATTCTCCGACGCGCAAACACAGAGGGCAGGAGAGAGGGAGAGAGAAAGCGTAATAATGAACCCGAAACTATCGTCGCACCAGCTCGCATTAATCACGCGCAGCCGCGCACACCGGCCACTATGGCAAACGTGTGAGCGTATATGTGTTACAACCTGCACGTAAAGGGCGCGTAAGTATGCGTCGAGAGCATCAACTGTGCGGAAAAATACACACAGGTGTGTACGTGTATGTATGTGAGTGAGATGAAGACCATGTGGCGGAGAGATACGTTTGTGTGCCAACACTCAAAAGTCCAACAGTATTATATAGGTGTACGTGTGTATATTATTGGTAGTGGGCCGGATAAATGGGAGCTCATTTCACGACCCCTAACTCAGCCATAAAAATGATAAAGAAGGGTATCGCTCGCGGCCGCGAGACGGCAGCTACGGCACACAACCGGCGCGAAATATAAAAGTACATACATATGGAGAGGGGGAGGAGAGAGAGAGAGAGAGAGAGAGAGAGAGAGAGAGAGAGAGAGGACGCATTGGAAATCAATGCGCGCGTGCTACTCCCCGTCCGCCGTTGTTTCGCGTCGTCGTTCATCCTGTCGCGCTGCTGCTGCTACTGCTACTACTACTGCCGTGCACACTGCCCATCGGCCAATTGCCTGAAAGCCTTCGAGCAGAGGATCGCCCCCGTCTTCTCCGGGGCAATCGACCGCGTTTACTTTTTCCGTTCCATCAATGTTTCATGACGATTTTTCAAATGTGCCGCGCCGCGCACGTTCGCATTTCTCTGCTCTCTCTCTCTCTCTCTCTCTCTCTCTCTCTCTCTCTCTCTCTCTCTCTCTCTCTCTCTGTGTGTCTGTGTGTATGTGTGTGCATGAGTGTGTCTGAGAGGAAAGAGATGTACGGGTGGGCAGTTACGAGGCACGGATTTTCAGCCTATTTTTCATACGTGGCTGGCCCAGTTATATGACCGATAGTAGTGCGGGTATATGGCATAGACGAGAGGGGAGATTTCCCCAAAGGCAGAGATTCGTAATGTATCATAATGGTTTCGTTATTTCAACGAGGACTGAGGGAGGATAGGGGAGAGGTTCCGAAAGAGTTGTTTTTTTTTCGTCGGAGGACGGAAGAGGGAATAAAACTTTTTTTTTTATTAATTCGTATGGAAAATTGGTAGACTAGATTTCGGGGCTCTGCTCAGGGATTTGTGCGTTCTTTATGGTAATTATTGGAAATATATGGGTCAATAAGTGAAAGAATTGGCATACATACATATTGGCTCATAGATTATAACATCTCGAATATTATTTGTGTATAAAAAGAAATTGATATTTATGGTTATTTTCTGAATAGCACTTTAGTTTGATCAAAATAACTAAGTTTATAATTCGTATTTTGTTCTCTTTTTTTTTTAAATTCATTTTAATAATAATTTTTTATAATACGCTACGTAATTATATATTCAAGTTTATATTTCGTTTGTTTAATTTCTATTATTCGAAATACATTGAAAACTTATTTGTTCTTTCTTTATAATATTCTCAAAAGAAAGCTTCAAAACCTATCAATCTACGATTCAAGTTGCGTGGGTCACACATGTATTTATACTACATATACTTGTCGATTGATTGTTTCACCAATCGTTTATTTCTACTTCCCTATTCCATTCATTTACCTTGTCGTGCTTACCTGTTCCATTACTCGCGCACTGAGAAAGCATTTAATTAATTTAACAATGAGATCTCATTAAAATGAAAATTAAATGGTTCCAAAAAAGGATTGCATTGAATTAATTTCTTATTAGTAGTTCCTTTAAATAAATACATAATTGAGTTTAACAATATGTTTAGTTGTTAAGTCTTTCAAATATTTTCTTAATGTAAATTCGCAGCTAAGCCTTCCGCAACTTAAAACTAATTTTTTAGTACACCGAAACCAAGAAAAACCAAAACTACGAAATAAAACCGAAAAGTTCATTCTCCTCGCTAAACTTCCCATTGGCGAAGCAATTAATCACTGACTCCAATACCCATACCTACGGCGACTGAGCCCTTAGGCAAATTAGAGAACCCGCGTATACGCTGTGTCCGCCACAACACTTCCTTCTCGCCCCCCCTCGGGTTCTTTGCAGCTCGCGTGTTCTCGTCCCCCGCACATCATCGTCAGTTTTACGCGAGCAAAGTCCCTCTCTCAAAGATCTCTCTCTCCTCTCGGTGGTAGCGACGGGGCGAGATAAGCCGCAGCAGCGCGCGCTAAAAGCGACTCGTCCATTGTGAATGCGTAAACGAATTACGGGTCGCGAGTAGTTCTTTGAAGGGTGGCGGTGCGAGTGTGCGCGCGCGCGCGGGCCAAAGTGGATGAGGAGGACGAAAGGGAGCCCGTGCCGCGATAACGACGAGCGCGCGCGAGAGGTGAAAAAAGATGAGGTGCAGCGGGTGGGTGTAGCTGTAGAACACAGACAGTGAGGGAGGGAGAGGCGAGAAAGTCGGCAGAGAGAAAGAGGATGGCCGAGGCGTGAAGAACAGGATGGTGGGAGGAAAAAATTTGCTAGCTGGAAGTTTCCTCTCTCAGTTGCTGTGAGCTTTTTTTTTGGCCGAGGGAAGAGCAGTCGCTCGGTGCGTGTCTTTTGGGGCTGTTGGGCGAAATTTGTTTCTGCTACTATACGCGTTAAATAATAAATTGACGATGTTTCTTTTTCGCGTGTATAGATAAAAGCAACGGGTTTATTGCATAACGCGAAAGGTAAATAATTTATAAACAATTGAACAAATATAAGGTGGAATGTATAGTGAGTACAAAGTGAAACAGTGTGAAATAGGATTCGATGTAGACTGTTGGCATTAGACACGATCGTCCAAAATTTGCCATATTCACCGAAGAATTTTTTATTTCATTTCCGAATCGTGGCCTGGAATACCAATGAAGCGAATTCACTTATGCGTTGTTTAGGGTTCGGCAGCTGCTGAGCGCATGCGCGACTGCTCGTTGTACGGGGCGAATATGACATGCAGGACAACGTCGCCCTTTCCCAGTTGCGAGGGAAGAGAAAACAAGAATAATATGAATTGTCGGGAATCTCGCGTACATATTGGCTCAATTGTGTCGAGCTGAAAATTGGTAAAAATTATGTTACGGCTACCGCTCGAGACGGACATGTTGTTAAATTACTTTGTATTCCACGTGGAATCGAACGAACGTAACTTTTTTCATTTACTTCGGTGTAATTGGCTGCAGCCATTGTACTGCCTCGATGATAAAAATAGAGCTTTTCTACTTTTGTCTCACAAAGTGAATATTTTTTAATATAGGTACATACACCATACCAAGTATTGTGGAATTTTTGTTAATCCAACTTTTTGTTTTATTTAATTTCACAGAATAAAACCAGATATCTGTGACGTGCTACTTGTGTAAAATCGCAACGACAATTAATTTGTTCATTGTCAAGGAACAAACCTCTCTCCTAAGCGACACGTATCAAATTTTTTTTCTGCGGCAAATCAATACATTTCTTAATCTATTCGACAGCATAGGTATATCAAATTCTTTTTGAAGTATTTAGAAATTACTCAAGTATATCTAAACGATTTTGGTTTACTTACTAATAAATTTTAATGTCAATGTTACTATGTCGTTCTATAACAGCAATTTAATTTATCTACTAATTTATTGTTAAAAACGATTTTCATTTTTAATTTAACAATACACGTCACATGGGAGCGGCAACCGGTAAGCCGGGCCGTGATCGGCATGTGAATCTCGACCGTCGTATTTGAAAGATTGGATTCTCTGCTTGTGTACACTGAGTGAAAAAATTTCAAAAATCTTTCATGTTAATATAGTATTGCGACTATTAACATAAAGTCTAGGTATAAGCTATAGCTTATGCGCGATCGCACCGCTATTAGTTTTTTGTTCAACTGTATTTCGGACGTTTCTTAGGACTGTGTCGTCGAGCTACTGGCAGGTGTGGTCTTGTGTGGTTGGTTTGTGATAGGTGCCAGAGGAATCTCCACGGGTCTTCCTCTCCTTGCTTCACAACTGGGCGATATATTCTGGAGCTGTTCCATTGGCTAATTTGAGACGACTCGGCCATCTTTCGGAACAGTTAATCTCACTGGACGTGTAGCTACAGTCATGTGTTATTGTTAGGATGCGTCGTCACCATTTCACCCAGGTATTCTGTTTTGCAGTAACTACAGATCTCGTATGTAGGCAAAGGCATGAAGCAGTAGCATCGTTGGTATCGTTGGCTACGTCCGTTCGCTTATAATACTACATTTAATGATCATTCAAATCCTTAACTTGCAAAGCATTTAGTCAGTTTATCTCTTCCGATAGTAAGAAATCAGACTTTTAACTGGGGCTTTTTATGCTGGATTGTCAAAGTAGGAATATAAATTAAAATTTATTTTTTTTAATAAAAGGTAATATTTTTCGATGGAATAAAATATTTGCTTTGTATTTATTTTTACTACATACACATGACGATCCATTATCCATTTCTAATATACCGTTATTATTGCATATGTATGTATTGATTAGCAAACACGCTTGATATTGAAAATACCTTACTACAGCTGAGTGCAAGTAATACGTTTCATATCCCGATATTAATATTTAAATCGTCTATAATAAAATTGAAAATTAGTATTGCGTATATTTAAAGTATATCTTTTTACATATTCTTATTTTTTATTTTTTTGTCTTCCGAGAATATATTTAACATTAATTTCCTTTAGAGCTACAGTAGCCTCAAACATTCGACTCGAAATATTTGTTAACCTAAACAGTATACTTATACCGTATTCGAATACCGGCCTCGGCGATTGACTAGCATCTCTGTGCTCAGGTTTTGAAATTCGGAATTTACATATGCTTAGGTATTTCACTGTAGCTTTGTTGGTTCGGTACCGTCCTAAACCTGTAGGCCCCTATTACTGCGCGAGTTACTAAGGATAGACCCATGGCACTCAAAGTGCTCACTAGCGTAGCTACGTAGAGCTATATAAGTCTCATACAGAGAACTTCAGATAGCTGTAAAATATTAAAAAAAATCATTTTCTTTGGCTTATTTAATATTATGATTATCACTAATAATACTATTTCAATAAATAAAATATTAAATATCTCACTCTATTTATCACTCGAAAGTACTAGATTAAGATTATTTGCATAAAAACTACATTTTTTAAATAAAAATTCTATGTTATTCATTACTTTTCCGACATTCCGCAACGGCTCTTTAGACCGCGCGCCGTCTCTTAATGGGTGGTGGTATTAAAATTTATACAAAATCATTTAAATCGCGCGCGAGATCCTCTTTTCCTCCGCTATGAATGCGCGTAAGAGGAATTCGCGCGAAAGGATTGCGCGCGGTCGCGAGTAAGCGAGAGAAATTCCGAGAGTGAAAGAGAGAGAGAGAGAGAGAGAGAGAGAGAGAGAGAGAGAGAGAGAGAGAGAGAGAGAGAGAGAGAGAGAGAGAGGCAGGCGCTGGGCGCGGGGTCGGGCAACATCGCTAGCGCGCGCGCGAGAGAAAGCCTCGACGACGAGGTAGCAAAGCCTCTTTCTGGTGATTTTCATTTTGTTGCTCGGGTTCTCTCCTATATCTGTTTCTCTCTTTCCCTTCCTCCCTTTCTCTTTTTCTCTAGGTATTTTTGCCAACTCTGAAGTTCGGTAAGAAAGAGAAAAAGAGAGGGAGTGAGAGAGAGCGAGAGAGAGAAAAGGAGAGAGACAGAGGGGGGAAGGGGGCCTTAAGAGTTAGCTAGAGTGGCGAGATGCAACTGGAGCGCTAAGCTAAGCTGTAATCGTCTTATTCCCCGTTAAATCTCCCTCGGCATCCTCCACTGACGCTTTCTCTCATCTTACTTTCTTCGGCCTGTACTGATGTCTGTAGGGTTGCGTGTCTTTTTCTTTGCGCTTTTTGTTTCTTTATTCACGTCTCGTTTTCACTTGGCTGTTCTCGCTTTTAGATTTATTTCGTGTCTTTTCACTTTAACAAGTAAAATACTAAATAAGATTTTGGTTAAATCGATTGATTATATACGTAAAATAAGTATTAATTTTCTAAAAGAATAATTTTAGAAAATCTCATAAAACCTTTTTTATTTTTTGCACGAACCATTACAATGCGGTACTTTAATTTTTCAATATTTTACTTTAAATATTTGCTTATATAGAGTGAAATTTTTCTATTTTATTTTTCCTGCTTACTGTAATTATATCTGATACAGACAATGTAACTATTATTTAAGGATCCTGCTTCCGCCGAGTACGTGCTTAAAATTTAAATTTTAAAAAGCTTTAATTAACAAAATTAAAAGTTGCTTAAAAAAAATCTCGTAATTATTTCACACACCCTATACTATTACTTTTGAAATAAATATACTAACTACCTTTTAGAAATGAAGATAATTCAAATACTGCTTCACTTACAGCATAAAGTGCATCAATTATCATCTATTCTTACCCTCAGTACTCTATATTTCATACCAGCATTGTTTGACAGACATTCGCAACACCTAGTTTTTCCATTATCAAAACACTTAAACTACCAGATGTGGTTCCACGTTAATCTTGTTGCCTTGTACCTACTCATGTATATACCTTTACTTCCCACCACCTCTATCCTTGTCTTCAACCCGCCTTTGCTAGACGGATACGCTCTTCCTCTCTCGCAAAATGACTCTACGTACCTCTTGTACACAAATGTCTATATACAGGGGGAGGTTGCTCGCTGAGCTTTTTGCCATCTTCAGGATCGCACGCGAAGGGAGGGGGTCTTGTCCATTGTCTGCGAGGGAAGCTTACCCACTACATGATTCTAAACCGGCATTTAAGCGGCTGAGAATTTTCCCTGGATTAAGAGAGTCGAGCGCAGCCGCTCTCGCTCTTCCCTCTTCTTTGTCCCGTTGACTGGTAAATATTTTCCATTATGCATGCGAACGGACTCTAGCCGACTGCTACACTCTCTCGTCAAATTTGCCGTCTCGATGAGCGTTTGGGAAAACACGGCTCGCAGGATGTACTGTACTTACGCGAGAGATGAGAGATGCTGGATCATGGTGGCTTCTTTTGTCACGGACTCTGCGAGGAAATAAAGGAGTGAAGAGATAGAGAGTCTTTCGTTATCCTTGAAAAGCTTAAAGTTCATGATACGTATAGCTGATGGAGATGAAAAAATCGATTGCATGAAAACTATAGTGTTTGAATAGACTTTTAATTTCATTTAGATACAATTGAGAAACAACTGTTTTTGAAGGAATATTGAATCAATTAGGGAACGAAATCTAATAATGCTTCTAGCTTCCAATTAACAATTTTATTGTGATAGTATTTTTTTTTATAAATAAACAAGTAGATGTTGTGTGCGCTGAACGCCCACCCTCATCTGACTTAATTAATTTTTAACCTTGTTGAAATATAAAAAATTGCTGACAATTCATTGGCACGTGGCTTCCTCAAACTTAATTTACTTATTCCTTTAATTAATTTTTAATACCAAAATTTAAAATTATTACACCAATTTAAGACATAATTCTAATTGCATTCATTTATGAAGATTAAAAAGTATTAATTTTTAAATAATGTATAAAATATAAATAAACTAATAGGTATGATTTAATCTTTAAATTATGTATGAAAAATGAATAAAAATTTATAATATGAACTTCACAACCTTTTAAAATTACTAAATAACCTTTACTTGATATCATAGTTCCTTGATCAAATTTCAGTCGCATATATTGTCTATGACACACAAAATTGTCTGTCAATTTCATATTTATCCATAAAGCCGAGAGCTAAACAAATTTAAACCTGAAATATCTCTGAAATTCATAAACCAATTCTTTTACCCAATGAACTCATAGAATAAATAATATACAAACACTAAATCTCTATAACATTTCAAAGCAATTCAAACAAAATTCTTTATACCACTCTAACCTCAAAATCACAACTTCGGTATGATTTTTCGGCGCTCGTGATATAAAATATCGTATGAAACTATTGTGGGAGGTGTTTTCTTCGCTCGTGCGAAAAACCTAAACCAAAGAAAATGAATTTTTAAAGTACCAATATTTCCAATATCAAATATCTCAAAAAGGAATCTAATGATCTTGATGAAAATTCACACATATATTGCTATATTGCCTATATCATATATAAAATTGTCTATCAAATGCAAGCTGATAAATAAGGCAGTTCACAAGAAATTACGATTAAAAAAAAGGTTAACAAAATTTTAACCTCAATCATCTTTGAAATTTATGGACCAATCGTTTTGCCCAAAGAATTCAGCGGAAAGGTATCCAAAATCTACCCCTAACAAAATTTCAAAACGATTAAGCCAATTTTCCACCCGTAATCGTTGGATATGAAAAAACACTGGCTTTCATAAAACATTTTTTTCTCTGCAGAAATAATCAAGAAAAAGACCTAAAAATGTAGCATATTATAGTATTCTCCATTCTTAATAACCAACAAAATATTCCAGTCAATATCTTATTCTAATTTCGAAATATGTCCTATTTACAAAAACTACGTTCTCGTTAATATTAAATATTTTCGTATTTAATACAAAATTTTCGAATAAAGCGCTGTGTCAAATCCTTCGCAATGGCATAAAGAATCCCTATTACATTTTTGAATGATTCCATTGATTACATTTTTCCACAAACGTTTTTAAAATTGTCTAACCTTGTTTCAAAAATGTTTTTGGCAAAATGTAGTCGATAGAATCGTTCGAAAATTTAGTGCGGTATTCTCTATATCATTATGAAGGACTTGAGACAACGCTTTTTTCGAAAATTTTATGTTGAAATATGAAACAAAATTAAATATTGCCGATAAGCTATGAATCTATGGTTATACTCTACATCACCTTGAAGAGCTTGACAAAACAGAGTAAATTGAAAATAGCAAGCTTGTTGCATTTCAACATCAATGGAATGTCTAAAATGAAGAGTGAATGAAGGTTATTGCAATGAGTAACTAAAAATTTTGTAGCAAACAAAATATATATTGCAAAATGTCGCTTAAATCAAAGAGGTAAAGCGGTGCAATAAAGCCTATGAAATTTTACGTTTCATTGCAAGTCGGTTTAAAATGTTGAAACCTCAGCCTCTTCAAAAAGCTCGTTAACGGCAAAAGAACTAGAAACGACGCAACCTCGCTCTACGTCTCTCTTCCTTTCTCTTCCTTCCGATCGTTCTCGTTCTGCCACCACCTCTGTCAGCAATATTCCACATCGATAAATGCCAATTTCGCTAATGTAACTTCGATCGATCTCAACTCATCCGAACATTAAAGCTCTCGCTATCTCCCTCCCGCTCTCGCTTACTTTTCGCTCGCGCTTTCGCATACCATCTTTTTGATTCTCCACTTTACTTTCTATCACCGCCTGTTTCTGTATTTGTTTTATTCTTCATTTCGGTAAACGACTAGTACTTATTTGAAAGCAATTTCAACAAAAAACGTTCATTTATGATTAAAAAATAAATGACTAACTTCAGCATTTTACTTTCTAGACATTTGTGAGATTGAAACTGTAGTCAACAGAAATTATTTAATTTGTTATAAAGAAAAGATTTAAATGATAATAAATATGTAAAACCATAATAGTTTTACATTCATTTGAGTTTTTAGATCATTTAATTAGAACCATACTGAATAAAAACACGTAGCTTCCTCAAACTTAATTTACTGATTCCTTTAATTAATCTTTACTTCCAATATTTAAAATTTAATACTTTATTTCTAATTATTTGTCTAAACCCAAATATAATCTGGAGTATTTAGTTGCTGCCCACGTGGATAAATCACCTCGTTATAAATGGCGCAGCTAACGTGTCACAGAACGACATGTTATTATCTATAAAATCATAAAATTTAAAATTCTTCGTTTGAGTACCTTTTTTTGTAATTATAGAATTTTTTCCATTAACTAATTTAAAACAAGTTGGTAAATAAAATATTTTTTGAGAAATTAATTTATGCTACCGAATGCTACCCATCTGATTCAGATACATAGAGCTGTTCTCGAGAAAATACAATTTGAAAAAAAAGATTAAGAAGCTCAAATATCTCTGAAATTTATGTACCAATCATTTTATCCAAGAACTTAGAGGACGGCTATCCAAAATCTACCCCCACAAGAAATTTTCAAGCAATTAAGTCAATAATAACTCCCGCAATCGTTGGACATACAAAACTCATTTTCTTCATTTTTCAGGTTTTACGTTTTTGCTAATAAAAAAGAACCGTATTAGCTAAAAATAAATTTTTTCTTAGGAAATATAGATATTTTAATTCCCTTTCGAATGGCACCCATCTCATTTAGATACATAAAGCCGTTTTCGAGAAATTACGATTTAAAAAAGAGGTTACAAAATTTTTAACCTCAAATATCTCTTTTCGTAATGGATCGATTTTCTTGGATAACGAATTCGATCTGTAGATATATAAAAGCTACATCTGTGCTAAATTTCAAGACAATTAGATAATTTTTACGCTTGTTATCGTGCGACAACGAAAAAAGAAATTTTTTTCAAATAATTTTTTTCTAAAAAAAAAAGAAGATAATCCCTTAAAATTTTAGCCACATGTACACTGATAGAAAGAAATATTTCAGGCAAATGAACATTCTTTAACAGTTAAGGAATATTCATTAACAGTTAATGAATGATCGCTTTTTGTCACCTTTTTATCAAGCGTTACTTTTACCAAATAATCCATTCCTTAACTGTTAATGCACGTAATTTGGCTGAAATCAAATACATATTCGTTAACAATTAAGCCAGCGCATACACGCACGAACACACACACACACACACACACACACACACACACACACACACACACACACACGCACACACACATACACACACATCCACACAAATAAAAATCATCAAATCAACTATATACAAATATAGCGCATTAAACATCTTTTTGAACATTTTTTTTCACCGTTACAAAGCTTCGTCTCTGAGGAAGCAAAAGGAAAACTAAACAAATATGAAAAATCGTTTGACTCTACTGCCAATACAAAGCGAGTCGCTTGCTCGCTTCTAACATAACATGGTATTCCAGTTTTTTTATTCTCCTAAGCTAACTATGAATCCAAGAAATAGCTGACAGGAATGAGCCAAGTGCGCGAAACGAGGCAGTAAACGTAAAGTAGCGGAAGAACAAACTCCAGGAATCAGCGGTGGAGATCGCGTCAAGCTGACAAACTAAGTGCGGAATCCACTCCCTTCCTTTTGGTATCGTTTATTTTCGCTTTTTCGCAATTTTCTGTCTCCGTCGCTGCAACTCTTACTCTCTTTTTTTTGTATTTTTTCTTCATACACATACACATACTTTTAGTTTTCATTCCTTTTAACATTGTACGGCAGCTCTATCTCATTCCTCTTAACTTTGCTTTCGTTTTTTCTATTTATCAAAATCTCTCTTTACTTTTATAGTATTTCTTTTATACACGCTCTTCATTCGCTTTCTCTCTTCTTTTTTCATTTCCTTGAACATTTTCGTAAGATCTTCACGTTTCAAATCTCCTTCCCTCTATTTCTTTCTATTTTTCGATTCCGCTGTTTCCCCATTTACTTGGTTATATGTTAGTTCATACATTGAATTTTAAATATAATTAAATTTGAAGTTCCAGTTAGAAGAAGTATATGTTTTCTATTTAAATACGAATTATGATATTAAATTTTGTAAATGAAAAAATTAAAACAGTTGTGGCTATAATTATGATTATTTCTTCATCAATAGTTAACAGCAATCCCTCAAAATTTGACCTCAAGTGCACGGTCATCTCAATTTCTTCGGCAAAAATGACAACTTCCCTCTTTTCTTTCATCACTCAATAACCTGAAAATCCTATATACCGACCCAGTTCACACTGCTCTCCTATACGGTGCTCTCCTTTTATCAAGCCAATCAGCGATCACGTCCGCAGCGTTTGACGCACAGCGGAGATCGCATCTTCACTGCCAGCCGCGCGCACTCTCCGAACTCGTTCGCCGCACGAGCGGGGAGGCGAAGAGAGATCACGCTGCTGATTCCGCGCGGAACGACTATACGTCGCCGCATAGCCAGCACTCTCTGGTAATCCCCGGAACGCGCGAGGCATCGGCCACACTCTGCGGCCGCCTTTGCCGCGCGCGCGCACGGCTCCGATTATTAGATCGTATAGCCGGGCGGCCGCGCCAGTGGCTAGCCACCCCCGAGATTCTGCGCGGGATATTGCCCCCTGTGTGCGCGCTGCATCCGATGCCGCGCGCCTCGCCTGGCGACCGTGAATTTACGCACGCTCGCGCGATTAAGCACTTCGGGGGATTCATTGCGCGCGGCGGTTTCTTCGTGGCCGGCGCAGGTTGTACGAAACCGCTGGGATCGCGACGATATCCGTTAATTTTCAAAGTGAGCTGGCTGGTTAGTTAGGGCTGCTAATCTAGTGTACAATTAACGGGCTGGCGCTGGGTATTTATGAGCCCAATAATTTCAGTAATTAACTGTTACTAATTAGCTCTTTAATACAGACATATGTATTCTAATGTAGATCAAAGGATTTATTAAATATACAGTTTGCAAAAGAATCTAAGGGAAATACTTTGTATTTTAATAAAAAAAAATACGCGCTTAGAGAATTTTATAATAGACTCTGACATCCTTTTTGTTTCCTTTATTGTATATAAATAAACCGGGACTCTAATAAACCGGAAATTCTATTGTTTGCATTCAGATCATAATAGATTTTGCAAATAAATCTCATTGCATTCGTCGAAAATCTTTTAAGCAAACAACATTTCCAATCAAATAACCTCGAGCAAACACTTTAAAAATGCATTTTAATCTACAGCGCAACCTCTCGCGCGCCATTCATGCGCAAATTTGTAAAATCAACGAGCTGTGGAATATTACGATATTTTTAATTCGAACTTCCATCGAAGGCCGTATTTCATGTTCAATTTGTTCGATATAATGGGCGGACAATAAAAATCGCTCCTCCGCCCTCTCTTTCGTCTCTCTTTCTCGCCCTTTCCCCTCCGTCCGCGTTCTCTTTCTTACTCGCTCTGGCTTCCAGTGCTTTGTGCGCGCGTGCGCTCGAAATCGCCACCCAACGAATGGGTCCGATTCGTCAGCTGCCCCCGCCCGCTGGCGGAAACCATTAGGGATGGATTTAGCTGTCTCGGGCAAAAAGCCGACCAAGTGCGCACACTTTCTGGGTCGCAGAGCCGATTTTTGTCATACGATTATGGAAGGAAAATTACTTTCGGAAAGAGAGAGAGAGAGAGAGAGACAGAGAGAGAGAGAGAGAGAGAGAGAGAGAGAGAGAGAGAGTGAGTGAGAGAGAGAGAGTGTGAGAGCGCGCTTTACGTTTTTTGAGAGTCGAACAAGCGAGGGTCGC
>JAPYZP010011592.1:0-11400 GCA_030522985.1 Torymus sinensis
ATATATTTTGATTCTTAACATCACGGAAAACAATTATAACATGTTTTTACAACAACTCAAAAAATTACTATCACAAAGCTTCCTCTAGGAGGAAGCAAACCTAATATAATTTAAACCTTGAACGCATAAATCCGTAAAAAGTCTAAAAGACTTTCTAATTATTCGTTCATACAAATTATAGGGTCAAAATTGCAGAGCAAAAAAGCAAAGTAAAAACATACATTAAATGCGTAGTAGCATTTATCATGTTTATATAAAATATGAATATTTAGGCAGCAAATTCGTTATCCATATCCTCTTAAAAACAGAAATAAATGTAATTTTTCGTTTCAATATTATTTATGTTCAAAATCAAGGGAATGATCAAGATAGTGATGCAAGCTCAGTGTCGGAGAGCATGAAAGGATTAGGATAGGATAAGGTCAATAATAAAATGTGTAAAAATCTAATTTAAATTTAAAATAAAACTTCAAATACGGTAGAGCAATAAAAGTGATATATAAAAGAATATAAACAAAATAATAAGTTAAGTATTAATCGTGATTCGCGGTAAAATAAAAGTCTAGGCGAGGTTTTAACTGAAAAAATAGAGCGCGTGCGAGATCCTCTAGCTGAGGGTTCCTCGGTCTTTCCCCGTTGGTCTCCACAAAAGTGTTCTATCTCTGTATGCCCTGGTGCGTACATAGTCCGCGCTAGGCGAGGGAGAGAGGAAACCCGTTTTGCCAAAGATCGACGGAGTCGCTGCGGCTAGGGTCAGGCGAGGTCCTCTAGACGATCCTGGCAAGGCCAGGAGATCCGACTTCCCCGGAGCGAGTCAGATCCGAAAATACTCTGCCGAGCAGAATACCTAGGGGGCGAGTTTTCCGGACCGCGGATTGGCTGCCGCACGGCGGCGAAAAATATCAGCAGATGGGCGGTTGAGTTCGTGACACCCCTTCCCCCGCGGTTCGGGGTGCAGCCCGTTGGCCGAGCCATGACGGCGTGTGCTTCCACGAAGCTCGTGGGGTGAGTCGACACTTTGGGGTTTCGAAAAAAAGGTCGAGAAAAAAAGAAAAAATAAGTTCACGTTTAGGTCGTGAACGTCAATGGACCAATTATAGGATATCACTGGACTTTTCAATTAAGTCCGAATATTAGATAGGTACCTCTGCATATATTTCGAGTATCTTACGGTATTTAGGATTTGCAAGGTATGGAGAAAATGTTAAGAATCCGGACAGAACAGTGCTTTATTCGACTCGGGTTGTTAGGTGATGGTCGTGTATAGAGATCTTTAAAGAATAAATAGTCAAACGATTTGAGTTGTAAGAGACAAGGGGACTCACCCTGCACAAGCACCCTGTTGGAAACATAAACCTACTTCTTCTACTACGTCTTCACCTTTCTTTCTGAATAATACTAAAAGTAAAGATTTCTATTTGAAAAACTGAGTTGACCCCGAATGTAGCTGATGAGATCAACCTCAGAGGGTAAATGAGAATTTCTTCTATGAAGCAGGCGGTTTTTAATGAGACAAAATAATAGTTTTTGTATCTAAGGCGTAAAAATAGAATTTGATGCTTAGAGTGATGAGCGATTACACCATGGCGTAAATTGTACGTCTGTGGTGCAAACAATATTTTGTGATGCAGTGGGTGTAAATCTACTATAATGATACGATAAAATGACTAATATGATTGCTGAAAAGAGTGATTTTAAGTAAATAGATTATAAAACAGAAAAAAAATTATATTTTTGATAATTTATGTTTCTTTTCATTTATATTTCAAAACTTATATTGCGGTGTAAAAATATTCACTAGTTTAAAGAAGGTGTTAAAAGCTATAGTTAGTCTTTAGTCATTCGTGAAAACATGAGTTTTCGTAAATAAATTAGAGGATCGAGACTTTCACACTTATCGCCTTCACCGAAAGCTACCACCCGTTTCTTGCGTCTGACAATATGTGACTGTATCGGACAAAAATTATCATTTTATTAAACATATAATTCGTGCCCGATATTTGAAATAAGTACGAAATTCACAAAGTTAGATTAGAATTTAGTATTGCAACAACAATCCATTTATTATTATTATTTACATAATTTGTTGTCTTCTCATCTCTTTTCGGCAGTTATCGTGATATTTTTTTTCAAATATTATAATTAATATAATCGTGAAAACCCATAAATTTGACTTTTTCAAGTAATTTCTTATTATTATAATTGAACAAAAATCGTGCTCTTTATAGGGAGGCTTTCAAGGATCATTTCCTTTCAGCGAATACGATATGAGTGTCCCCACTAGAAACCTCTCCGCTATATCTCAAAAATATAAAATGATATTGTAATTGAATTTTTTTACACTATATAGCTTTTATACAAATTCATAACTTGTTAATGATAATTTTACAACAAATTTTTATTATTAGCGCAAATACAAAAATGGAAAATCTAACTACTGTCACGCGTAGATATCCGTATAAATATGCGGAATAAGAAGAGGCAAGGAGTAGGTACAATTACAATATGATGACGATTACCAGAAAGCCCAGTGGTGACGGCCGTTGTTAGTTGACAGTTTCTCACGAGTCGGCAGCCCTGGTTCAAGTCAGTTTACTGGTAATACTACGTTTTTTTCGAAATTAACTTCCCGCAGATAAAGACTTGTGACAATGAAAAAGTTTTGGAATTTCTGTGTAAATTTATCTCTATTTAAGCTGTTTTTCTATATAACAGTTTTATTATAGATATTCATAGATGACATTTTGGCGTGCCATAGTTAATTAACGTTTGATGTTTATAAAATTCATGGAGGAGAAATCAGTAATTAATAAGAAGCAAACCGTGCAGTTAGTGTACATGCTTACATCTTTACCCATACCCGAGTAGACGTGTTTATCTAACAAAATAATATAATTTCTGCCTAGTAATCAAACTCTATACTATTAAGAGTTCACAGTAATGATAGAAAATTGGAATGTTGTAAAAGTAGTGGCTAGCAGTGCATCATGTATCAAAAGTAATCCGTACATCAAAGCTAATGAACGTGCTAATTAATGCAGCTCATGTAATTATACACTGCGAGTTTTATTAGTAACGATATCCCAAGATGTGATGAATGAGTACATTTACTTCGGTCTTGTAGTTCTTCACATTATACTCATTAAAATATTTCTAGAAAAAGTTTGTTTTGAATAATCTTATAATCAACCAATAATTAGGGTTGTTATCCTAAATTAGTAATTAATATTGCTTTTAAAAAAATTTTTTACTTATTCATAATTTTACTGTTGCTGGTATTCATGAATGGGAATCGACATAAGAATTGTAATGAATAACTAATCATAGATACATACATTCGTTTGTACTGTGGTTTTTACTTATTATATATAATAAATATTAGATATACACACACTCATACGCACATACACACACCCACCGACACCAGCATGACCGGCATTTCAGGTAATGAGATCTACTAGATGAAAAGACCAGGGAGCAGCGCGATCGGTAATCCGGTGGTTAGGACACTCGACTTCCTTTCGGAAGCTCGATTTCCGATGCCATCGCATACTTTTGGAAATTTTCGAATCCAGTTGAAAAAGAGAATTCTCGCACGTAGAACATATTTGATGGTGTTGTCTACGAGTCACCGCACTTAGTCACTCCTCCTAAGGTTGCGTTCACCACGGGCTGCCGAAAAGAAATTATCGATAGCTCGCATTTTGTGTGAGGGTTACCAATAACGGGATGGAGATCAGGGTTAGTCAGAACAGGAAAGAGATCTGCATGACCGGCTTTCCAGATAATGAGATTTAATTGAAAGCCGCAGAGAGTTATTTCTTGAATTTATTTTCAGAATTTATTTCCTGAATTATGCTTCTATAGTACAATACTATCTTAATACTATATTTATAAAGTGTCAAATATCTTATTTTGTATATGTAACATTAACGACCAAAATTTAAATACAATTTCGTCTTGTATTCAATACTAAAAATATCCAAATATTTTTTAATAAATTATTTAAAATTTACATTTTAAATTAACATTTTTGTGAGGTCAGCTTGTATTTTTCTGTATTTATATATAATACGTGAGAAAGATGTCCACCTATTTAAAAAGATAATTCATAGTTTTTCTTACATAAATAGTATACAATCTCATTCAGGAAAAGGAACATAAAACTAGAGAAAAAGAGCTTTGATTTCTAAAACTTTGTGACTACATTTTTCATTTGTTGGTCATTTTCTTGTATATTGTATGATATACGGATCATTTTACCTACAAAACTTTACTAAATTTTTGTGGATCTCTACATATAGTCATATAGTCATATAGTCATATAGTCATATATTATATCATAGAACTGAAATAATTATTCACTTACCTTAATGAACTTAATTATTTATATTTTCAAAGGCTGAATTGGATTTTTGTGTCACAAAAGAAGCAAAAAATACCTTTTATTCGAACAAAAAATATATTTTTACGTGACTTATGTTTAACATCATTGATAAAATTTGCATAATAATTTATTAGAATCCGCTAAGTGAAGCTAAACATATAAGGAGAATCGAATAAAACATGGTAAATAATTTTACATTCTTGCACAATATTCGTTAAAAATATATCGATTGTCTTCTTAAAGCTAACTTACTTTAGTATAACTTAAAATTTTCCTAATATAACAATAAAACAGTTGAGAGCGAAAAAATTAATTTATTACAATAGATTCCATAATGAAAAAAAATAGTAGCATAAAGGAAACAGCTGCGCCGAATAATCAAGATATTTATTTTAAAGGGATAGGGTTTCGTAATAAAAAGAGACAAATTTACAATCGTGTGTTAGCGTTCACTCGGAGCTGCGTAGCGTAATGTGAATGCATTAAGTAAACGCGTTTTATTAACAATTTACATCAAAAGATAACATGTTCAAAAGTAACTGTATATCGTATTCGCATGTTGTGTTGTGTACGTGTACGTCATTCCATTGTCTTATCTTTACATTATATTTTAACCTTTAATCTTAGCACGGATCGTCGTTACTATATTTTTTTTCCTTTAATAAATTCGCGATCTTACGTTGTTACTGATTTTCATTTCTCTCTCTCTCTCTCCCTCTTTCTCTCTCTCTCTCTCTCTCTCTCTCTCTCTCTCTCTCTCTCTCTCCCTCCCTCCCCCCCTCTCCCTCCCCCCCCCCCCCCCCCCCCCCCCCCCCCCTCCCACCCTATTCGTCAACACTCGTCGCTTTAATAGCCATCGGCCTACCTCGCCACCTTTTTCTTTACTTTTTCATCATCACTCGAATAAAAATCATTCAACTATCTACTCCATTGTACATAGTAACATACATAACTGGAAGCCCTAGGCTACTAGGTTTTACATGGACGATGTAATCGGGTCAGGCAGAGAGGACATCCTCGGCTCGTCATTTTCTTCGTCGCTCGTACAGTCGTGGCTGTCTTCGTCGTGGTCGTCGTAGCGCCGCACCAGAACTACCTCATCGAAGCGGCTCCGAGTAGTAGGCCCAGGAGAAGGCTCACCGAGGCGACATGGCTGCACCCGCTGGATTCTGCGGAAACACAGAGAGAAAACGGGCTTGAAATTATACTCTCCTCTACTTGCTGTACTCTCTCTCACACACACACACACACCTGTACATACATACACATACGCGTGTACTACCCCAGAATATACTCATAGATTCGTGGCGGACGAGCTTCTCTGCAGTACTACTTGTTCCGCCGGCGGATTATTTATACGGAATGTTTTAGGGCTTGCTGCTCGGGGGATTTGGGATGTTGCAGTCTCGGCCTCGACAAGACAAGGCAAGTCGGGAGGATAACTAGGGAAATCATATAACTGGATTTCAAAATGGATATTGTTCTTTGTGTAATAATTAAGATAAGTCAGAAATAGATTATTCATTTTGCATTTTTCCAATGTAATGTTATAAATATCCGATTCATATTTACACATACGTATCGACTAAAAAAATGTTTAACTTTCAAGTTATTGCTCCATATTATTGTAGCATCACATAATTTTGCAGTAGAAGTATGTATTATTACGTAACAATTATATTACGTACAAGGAAAGCTTATCACCTTAGGATCATGAATTTGGCAAAAACTTCAGGATGCCATTTTTTGGGTAAAAAAATAATCTTAGCCAAATTCATGACCCAGCGACGAAAAGTTCTCTATGTTATACTAAAAAAAGCAATTTGAATTTACTAATAAAAGAAGCAGTATTTAAATAAATTTAAATGTCGGTTGAAAAGGTTATTTTCAATAAATATCAGAATATGACAAATATCTTCAAAGGAGACGTTTCACAAATTACAAGCCTTGCCTCACGCAGAAATATCTTCTCATATCCCAAGCTCTGTCAAATCTAATGTCGTAACGGCTCTCCCTTTGACGGAAAATCCCGAGAAAAGCCCCAGAGTAGAGCGCGCGGGTGTGCCCGCTCTATATCGTCACACGAACAGAATGTGTTCGAATTATTTGGGACGTGACAATTCCGACTGTGCAGTTTCGCGCACGCGCGCGTACGTGAGCTTGGCGTGATGACTGCTGCAAAGATAGCGCTTGCGCTCACGCGCGCACGCTAGTTCGGCGTGCCTTGGACTGAACCATTTGAGATACGATCTTTGCCCGACGCGCTGCGCAGCTTTGTCGCGCGCGGACACATCCGCAGAACGTCGCCGGCATCTCTTCGAGGCGCGGGCGCGTACCGAATGAATATTGCTCGGCCATTATACGCAACATCGGAATACTTTCTTTCAGTCCTATTATGCTCTCCCTTCAAGACTTGATAAATTTTACTGCTAGATGTTTTTGAGAAATTGTTTCGAGACATGATACGTAGGACTCTATAATTATTTACCGACATAATTGATATTAAATATTTGAAGTGGAATGTCACAATATTAATAAAAGTCGAAATGTATACCCTAGTAGAAATTGAAAAAAAAATAGTTATTTTCTAGTCGTACATTAACTAAAAACTGGCAAATAAGAAAAATAGTCAGTTTATAACCGTAACTAAGTCAAGAACTGAATATTTTTTCAATTTTTACCAGGGTATATTGTGGTCGTAATTTATTGTATTAATATAATATTCAATAAATTAGGGACTTTTTAAATGAAGGAATGTTCATAAAAAGAAAATGGTACTTGAATTTTCGTAAAGGAGGAACCACATTCAATTGTACAACTCAAAAATAAACTATCAATTATTAATGAGTTGATAAAATATAAACATTAGCTTTTTGTGTTTAAATATCTTAAAATCTTTGTCGATAGTATAAAAGATATACGCTTCATAAAATGGTGTTCTAAATCAAATTATAGATACCTATTTCCTCTGTATCTCGAGCAAAACAAGAAATGCTCGTGAGTGGTACTACGAACTTGCTAGCACAACGCAGCTTTTCTCTATTAAGTAAAGTTTTCGTAATAAGAAGTTGTACAGTCTCTAATAGAGAATTTGTTGTGGCGCTTCTTTATTTTTTTAAGTACAGAGAAAAATGAATGATTTTATTTTTTATAAAATATAAAAAATTGATAGTTTTAGCTAGAAAATTTTTAAGCTCGGCCGTCAATATTTAAGTTTTATTAAAAATGCTTGGCTGGCGCTAGAATATGTATCGCGTCGTAAAGTACACTAGCGAGCCCTTTCGCAAATATTACCATGTCGGTCTTCCGGGAAAATGTAAAATTACGAATTTATACTGCTGCGTTAGTAAAATTGCAACTTAAAAAAGGGCTATGCACGCGATACTTGGCGCTGCGCTCGAATTTCTGGGAAATTTCCGTTGAAGGACAATCGAAGCGGCGACAGTAAGATTGCGGCGGTGGCTGCGCCTATTATACAAGCCCATCCTCCTCTCTTTCTCCCTTGCCGGTGTCGTATATAAGAAGCCACCGCATGCGTGCTTTCGAATTTCAGGCAAGTGCTCGCACGCGCGCGCCCATGTCATTCTCGGCTGATCATAAACCTCCGCGGAGGCCCGTAAATCGGGAGCCCGACGGCGATTCGGACGCGTCTATAACGACGAGATTACGGCGCGACGTTACGCGCGTTACCTCGAAGGGCCTCTCTATAAGTACTGAACCAACCAAGTCCTCAGGCGAATTTCCTTAGTTGACGGCACACATGCGACCGCAGAATATTCCGTCCGTATTTTCTAGAGAAAGCATTTTTACTTATATAAATGGATAAAGCAAAATAAAATTCTTTTTCAGAGTAAATTTTACGCATAATTATATTTTTTATTTATACTCTCTTATATTTCAAAGGATTTTCTCATTACAGTTTGATGTTATAATAATTTACATTCATGTTTACAATCAGTATTTCAATTATGTAACATGTTTATTTCAATAAAAATGGTTTACATTTAGATGGATAAAATCAACAGATTCATTACAGCTTATAATCGTAATTACAATGATATTTATAATCATGAAATTCTATATTATAAATGCTGGAACTTCCATCTTTAAAACTGCAGATTAAGTTTTTTTTTTCGTAATTAGTTAAACAGATGCAAGTGCTGGATTTTTCGGCTTAGCGCGTCAATAATTTTGCAAGACGCCGGAGTAAGAAACTGCGGAAGCTGGCGAAGAATCGCATTAAAGATGACGACGTAGTTTCTCGATTAAATTTGCGAGTAAGAAGCCAAGCTGAGGGAAAAACTAAATTACTACTCGACGAAGAAGAAACTCGGCTTCGCCTCACCCCCTCCCCCCACTCCTTCCTTCCTGCGGCCATCTCTGTTTCTCCCGCTCGCCTCGGCTCGCTCCGCGCGCGACGTTGCTGCCCTTCTTGCTCTAGTCACTTTGTGCTGATGCCGGGAATTTTGCGAGACTTTTTCAGCCGCGACTACAATGTTTGCCGTAATTCTCGTCAACGAAAAACACTATTAAATTAACCGCGAATTTAGCCTGAAATACAGGCGAAAATGATAAAGTGGAAGGATGTTGGCCAACAATTCTACGAAAATATGAGACATTAATCACATTAACTCTCAAAGTTTTTTAATCTCATTTTAATTGATGTGCATTTGAAAAATTTAATAGTCTACTAATGGCTCCTCGTTATTTAAGAGTGTGTGTGCACTCACGTGACAAATTTAATTGATATGTTTTCAATTTCATCAACTTTTTCATCATGATTGTTAATAATACTATCTCTTAATTTTGATGTTATTACTTCACCACTAATTCCGTTATTTATTCGAACTTGTCCACCTAGAGTATTATTTCGGAGTTTTATTTGCGATACCAACTTTTAATTGTTTTGCCGAAAAACTATCTGAGCTCTGAAGTAAATTCACGTTCAAGAAGTTACAAAAGTAGCCCTATCGCCATAAGACCAACTTCAGTATAGAACTTTAAACGAACAAATATTTATCGCGTAGACTTATAAATTTAGTTATTTTATATAACGTGAGACGCATAGTTATTTAGGATAATCTTTATCTACACACTTCCATTAAGAATTCACATTTGAAAATTAGATGTCAGCCCCTTTAATGGCGGTAATTGAATTCAAAATAAATCGAGGGTTAAAAGCTATAAGACGGAGGAAAGCCATAAAATCCAAAGGGCGAAGCCATGAGTGCGTAAGTGACGCTTATCTACGTAAAGCTCCATTAGACAGATTCTAGACGGCGCTACTAAGGGGCTCCCCGCAATAACAAGATATCCCCTACACTTCCCACCGCGCTTCCTCATTTTATGTTACCCATTTGTTAATGTGGCCAGGGTAATTGCAAGAGCCTGCGCTAATAAATTATGAACGCCGTGTGGGACTGAGATTCACTTATGCAAATATACGCTGAGCCGTCCAATTCACACATTAGATTACACTTACCGTTAACAAGTACTTATTATTATAGGCAATTCAAAGTCAAAAATCCCCGAGATCCCCCCCTTTTTTCCTTATCAGTTTTGCCATGCTCGTATAGCCTAGTACAATGCAAACCACCTAAGGGAAATGTATCTTTTGGCCTTTTATTTTTAAAGCCCCCCGCGTCGATAGAAATATTCTAAGGCGCGCGCATCGGGGTGTCTCTGTCACACGCACGCGCGCACGCGCGTATCCAGCAACAAAGAGGCGTATAAAAACTTATACGACCGGATTTCTATTTCTATTTATAAGCGAAAGATCCTAAAAGGAGAATTGGAATTCATGCATATACGGGGGAAAAGATCCTTATCGAATAAAACATCACAGGCCGGCGCGACGCGACGCTGTATCGCTCGCGAATAAAATAAAAGTGTCCGCGAGCATCGACGCACAATAAAACTGGCTCACGCCTATATATATATATCGTGCGGGCAGTGTGCGCGAGCGGTCCTCTTCGGCGTATATGCCTATTTACGCCATAGAATAAAGAGGCTAGTATTCGGGAAGGGAACGTGTGCGGCGTCAAAGGCGATCGATACAACGGAATAAAATCGAGCAGCCGGCGTGCGTAAGTTCCAGCCGCGCGAAAAGAAGCGGCGCGGGCAAATGGCTTTTTAAATCGGTCTCGCGCGTGCGCGAGACTTTACGCGCGCTTTTACGACGGAATAATGGTATTGGCAATAGAGTATAAGAGACGGACGGACTTAAGAGACGTTATACGCGAGAGGAGCCCTGGAGCCGATTTTATTGGACTGTTGACCGAGGCGCGACGGCGCGGAAATCCCTATACCCCAGTAGCCGTCGCCGAGTCGCAGGTTCCCCATATATAGCCCTCTCTCTCTTTTATTTTCCGGCCCTCCTGCGCGCTTTTCGCCCCCGAGCGTTTGCGCCCGGCGCGCATAAATCATAGCCACGCGAACGGGAGGCTAACGAGACAACCCCGGCGCTTACGCATCTATACATATATACATGCACATATATATATATATATATATAAATATATACAGACGCACATGCGCGTACACACAGGGATAACCCATGTGTATATACACATACGGCGGATCGTTTGCCGGGGTACTGCTGACAATGAATCACACACCAGTCCGCCTCCTTGCAGCGCGCCCGAGCGGTATACGCACTCCTCTCGTCGGACATGACTTTTCCAATTTCGCGCCGGCGGGGCAATTTAATAGATTCACCCTCGGCTCTCGCTATACTCTCCCCCCTCCCCCGCCCCGATTGACAAAGCGGTTCCGTCGCGAAAGCGCCGCGCGCGATAACCACGTGCGCGCGCAGAACGCATATTTGAGCACCGTAGTGGTTGCGGCGGCGGTCGTTGTGCAACTGTGCGAGCTCGAGCTGTGTATATGCGTATATATACATGTGCGTTATATACGTAGGGGAGAGTGGGGCACGTGTGGCACTGTAACTTTTGAATGGATTTACATTGATAGTTTAGTTATTTTATTAAATTAAAAAATAGTAATAGTTAGTT